>BGPR01000902.1:149975-362214 GCA_013235015.1 Araneus ventricosus
GGAATGGACAAAAAGACGGGAGCCCACTCCAATATTCCGTCGACTTTTATAGGAAAGAGAGGTTGTCCCAGATATGAACAGCCCCTGCAAGCTATTCCAAGAGAGATAAACGGCTTCCGGACTTTAATTCCTTTTTCTGTTGCGGCCGGCAATAGCAACAAATTGGTTCTTTCCGATTAATCTACGCTTCGGGAGCAGATTTCGCTCCCTCTTCCTGTATCCAAAAAAGAAGGTGACGAGCAGCAGAGTCTGCCAACCCCCCAGCACTCCTCGGAAAGACGCATGCGCGGTCTCTGGTACACGAGAGAGGGGTTCCCGCAACTCACAAGCTCTCCAGCCGCCCTCGGCCCCGCACAGCACCGGGGCCCCACGATGCTTGGAGGCCCTCGGGTGTGTGAATAGTGTCCCATTTCGTCACCTTCGGTAACACTCGGAACTCTGTCTTCGGATTTTCAGAAAATCAACCGAGGATGCGTTTCTTCGCTCGAATCCGAATTCGCCTTCTCATTGGCAAAGTAAAGTATATACATTTTCTTTATTTTCTTTAACGAAACATTTACTGTCAAAAAGAATGTCATGTGCAATGGAAGACTGCCAACAAATGATTTACAAATAGCTTTATTAATACGCAGTGTTGTCACAGATGGTAACATAGAACCATCCGTGCAAATATAGGAAACCTTTTCAGGTTGCATCAAAAGAATGAGGTCGATTCATTTGAATGCCAGTTCACATTCTTTTGCAATGACTAGATGCGATGACAGTGCCTCAACAAAATGATGAATTGCTTTCAATTCGTCACAAAAATTAATTAAATTATATTTCAAAATATCTTAAAAAGATCCCAGAAATTGGTGGCATTTTTTTATTTTTTAATTTGTTTATGTTATAAGGAAATTAATACCACAATCTGTTGTATTTTTTGATGGTAATATTCTCTAGAGTATAGTTTTGATTTTTTTTCTTTTTTAGGAATTTATCTCTTCTTAAAAACAAGTAATGAAACTTAAATGAATCTAATTCACGGAAACAAAAACTTTTTCAGTCAGGAGCGACAACTTACATTCTGTAGAAGTTAGGACCTAGATACACCTAGATAATATTACGTATTACCGATATAGGATAGTAAAGTTTTCGAATTCTGAATTTTTATCATTCATTTTTCAACCAAACTTTTATAATACATACATGAGCTTATTTTTGTCTCTAAATATTTCTAACTGTTAGGACTTTTTTTTTATATCGAAATGGCCCGTTAACCAAAATATGAAGCAGGCACTTAAATAAAAGCATGTCAGTAAAAGAAATAAAAGAATACACAACTTTAGAACATGAAGTACAACAACCTTACAAACTACTACTAACACACAGATTATTAATATCTCTGTACATTTTAATCGTTATTTGCATGAAAGCATATTATCTTCATTGATGATGTTAATTAACTTCAAATCACATTGTAAAATAGTACAGAAAAATTATTCAACGTAATATTCGATACTTTTTAACGCACTGCAGGAATTGAATTCTATGCAGGATTAGTAGTCACTGATTTGTTCCTATTTATTTTTAGCACAAACAGGATAAGAAATAATGTCAGCTATTTCTATGACTTTTTAGAAGCTAATAATACCGTGTTTTGCCCTGATCAGAGGCATAGTAGAGGAAGTTTCAAAATTATATACATTAATTTTAAATATAAATTTTAAGCATAACCAACATAGTCTGCTTTATAGTAACATTAGTTTCTGTGACAAAATACGTCTTTCTTGAAATCGTTGATATATGAACAACCAAAAGAAGAAGAGAAAAATTATGTCCTAATCAGATTGGGATTTATGATGGAAATTCGCATAAAGCCCTTTGAATACATCAATTTAAATTATTTGGCAGGAACATAAAAATTATATATTAAGCGATACTTAATCTTAAACGGAAATACAGAAATTGAAAAAAAAAACTTTTCAAGGAATATTAAAATTGAGTTTTAAATTATTAGATTAGAGTCTCTTTGTTCTATTTTGTTGCAAAAGTTTGGAAATGCTAGTTAATATTTAAAGTCTCACTCTTTTCAAATTACCTATTTTTCTAAATAGAAATAATAAAAGCTGGATTGTATTTTTTATCTATCGAATCCAACTATGAAAGTGATTTTCTATATTCTTTCCTTACTCTTAAAAATAAGACTCGGAAAAAGAAGTTTTAAAAGCTAGCTCCGTTGTAAATGACTACTTCTCTTTTTCATTGAATAAAATATAGCGATCCTGAGTTTCTGTTTCATAATAACTCCTTCATTCCTTCGGGTTTCTTTTGATTGTGGTTAATTGGGACAAGATCCCTTCTTTGCAGTGGCGGAATTTGACAATACGAGGCCCGAGGCGCAAAATTATTTTGAGGCCCCCTCCATAAAAAACTCTATTGGTGATAAAAATGTGTAACGTAAAATAACTTACTCATGCTTTTAATTCTAGGACTATAATTATCTTCGTTATCCAACTTGAAGCTAATTCTTGCTTGTTTATCCGATTTTTAACATTTCCCTCATTTTTACAAAGAATATACTTTACTCTTGGCAAGGTATATATGCTATGTCATTTTTCATAACATTATATGTAGGGATGTCATAATCTCCAGGTATTAATACGGGACGTTTAAGTGCTAAATAAATAAAACATGAAAAAAGTGGGTAGGTAATGGTTTATTTTACTCTGATAAAAAGGCAATAAAACTCGAGAAATCTAATAAAAAAAACACGTAGGATACTAAAAAAAAAGATGCAAGACAATCCTCTTTAGCCCAGTCATATTTTAAAGTTGATTTTTCTTTCTTAATTATATCATTTTCTTCTTTCACATAATTATAAAATTGGGCACAAATCATTTTTAAATTATAATGACAAATCAAAACTGTTTCAGCTGTCTCCGCTGACAACCTGTTTCTTTCGTCCGACCATTGAGTTGACATTAGGGAAAATGTTCTCTACACATTTGCATTGTGGGCTGGAATGGTAAATACCTATTCGCATAGCTTTATTAGACATGACTTCTCATCAATATACTTTGTATCTGCAAAACACTTCAGCCATTTCTCTTCCATACTCAATTTCATAAATGCTCGCAGTTTTGGTTGGTATTATTTTTCTCTAAATAATCTTTTAGATATACAAACTGGTTGAAAAGAATCTCAGTGATTCCAATATCGATGTTTCTAACCTATAAATATGCTATAGTACGTTCCATTTTCTCCCGGCAGAGTTTAGGGAGGAAACGGGACAGTAATATGTGACTAATCAATGAAATACGGTGACAGTCACGTATATACGGGACGTATGGCAACCCTAATTTTATTTACATATAAAATAGATAAAGAAATTAAAATAACTTTGCATCCCTTTATGTTTTTCATTTTACTCCAAGCATAGATGTTTTTTGTTTGATAATATAAAATATTTAAGTAGCAGTGATTTGTTTTGGTTTTTGCGTCTATCTAGATAAGTTGGACATAACAGTGTCCAAACACTCAAATTTTATATTAAATAGGAACAACATTTCAAAATTGTTTTTAATAAATATGGTTTTCTTTTCTTACGTTTAATGAAGGAATCTTATTCAGTACAAAAGGAGAAATGGGCTCATAAATCACCAACTTATATTTATGAACTATAATGAACTTTACCGTAAACTGAGAACCATTTTATATTTCTTCTAAATTTCGAGCTCGAATGAACAATGTCAACTCTTTTGTCCTAAAGAACAGAATGATGTAATCTAATAACTATACAAGCAAAAAAGGAGGGAAATAATAAAATTATCGCCCCCGATTTTTTTTAAACAGCACTTTGAGATGAATTAAGATAATTTTTCAAAAAAATATGTGATCTTGTTTAAGCTCTGCAAAGTAAATCATTAAAATCAATTTCATCGATCCGTTTTTCTAAAAAGTTACCTTGTTAAAAAATGAAAATGTGAATCGTAAAATGAAGCAATGAATTTCAAATATAATATAACTAAGCAAAAGTATATATGGGTAACAGAATAATGTGAAAACTTTTGAATTTGTACATTTTTTTCAAATATCTCCCGAAAGGCTAAAAGGATTTTCCTAAAACTTCGACCATGTAAAGAAGAGGCTTGAACTCACAGTTTACAGGGAAGATTTGGTCACAATGGCATTTAGGGGATTGACCTGAAATTGATAAAAAAAATGAATCAGGACTCGCCCCATTTTACAGAAAGCTCATAATGAGTTGCAATTTTCACCAAACGGTTTCGCTTGATAAGCGCAACATTTACATGCATTATTGTAAAAAAAGCACGAATATTCAGGAAGCTATAAAGGTTTTCTTAAAAAATCCCAAATTTTCCCGCAAGTTTTTTGCTCATAACATATAGAGTTTTCAGCAAAATTATACGATACTTACAGAATTCATGACAATATGTTAGCGAAGTATTGTAATAAAATTTGAAGTAAATACTTTGAATGATAGAGGAAATATGAGTTTTGTAGTAAATAATTTTTGCTGCGCATCTGAGAAACATAGCCTAATTTTTCTTTCATACTTCAAAGCCAGATATATAGGGCAGCTTATATAAAAATTCCAGTTGAATATCGTTAAGATTCAGGTAGATATCTGCATTTCAGGGATATGAATTTTAGTTGCACTCTAAGAGAAGCCAAATGATGAGGAGATTTCTACAAATGATATATAGTTTAAATTTGAATCTTCCAATAGTTATCGACGAACTGCAATCTAAGTAATGTATTTAATTTATAAGTATACATGGGTATTCAGGATATTCAACTTTCATAAATTTTAATATTACTGTTAGAATCGATTTAATCTCTATACAAGCTGTTTTGAAGTTACAAATATTAAGACAAACTGAAATAACAAAATATTCAAATGTGGATCACATTCACGAGAGTTGGTGTTAGTATTTTGCAAATAAAAAATGCAAAATCTTAATTTAGTAAGTAATTTTTTGAATAGTAAAAAAAAAAATTATTATTTTGAAGCCAGAACTGTTGAGTCAGACAGCCAACGTGAAACAAACTGGACCACACTGAATCCGCAAGCGAATTTGAAAACATGAAAAAAAATCCTGAGAATGACGTCGTGAAATTTAAGCGATACTTGGTTTTAATTTAAATTCAATTCGAGTACTCGGTTCTTAAATTTAAATGAAAGCACTAAATTAAATTATCTTGATAATAATGCAAGAAAAAAAGTATTACGATGCGTCTGGCCCCAAAAGTTGCGGGGCCCCTAAGCAGTTAGTTACCAACTTAGCCATGCGCAGTTCTATACCTGTGAAATCAATTTACAGACCATCGCGTCTTGGGTACAATGGACGTATCATCAAAGCAATGCCGTCTTCTGCATATCTCGTTTTCTATAGAGCACATTCCTGTGTGACTAGCAGGTTAATTTATCAATAATGATACACATTAGTCACACTAGGACTTAATTCCCCGCAACGTTTCGTTTGACTGTTTTCATTCACTCATTAATTTTTTTAAAGCAAGGAGGGAGAAACTTTTCAGTGAGGAGAGGTTTATACTATAAACAAGGCTGAAATGTTGTGAATTTACCGTCGGCCTAGCACTGTGATGTTTCTCGCATAGATTTTGAGGCCCCCTAGAGTTTCGAGGCACGAGGCGGCCGCCTCTAACGCCTGTGCGGAAATCCGCCACTGCTTCTTTGACCATACGGTGCCAGAGATATTTCAATCGGCATTTGTCGAGAATAAAAAACGGTTAAGCAATTGAAGGCTTTGTAGTGTGTGTAGTATCTAAGGTGCAATCATGATAAAAGTGCAAAGGTTTGTTTAAATTAGAGGCTAAAATCCTATTTCAAATCCAATTTTTCTTCTGGTTTTTTAAAACTGAGAAAGTTGAACATACTGGATATAGCCAACCATTTTCAAGAAGGTTATTGAAGTTGTTTGAAAGCAGTGTAAGCGCTAATGATTAAAAGACGGACTTTCCACCAAGATGTGGAAAACAGATAGTGGGCAATCACATTGTAGATTCTTAGATAAGGCCTTTCTCCCAGTAAAAAATGCCTGTTCGTAAATGTAGTATGTCCAGTGCTCAGGTATCTGTCGCCTTTTCAGTGTCAAACAGCGTCGCGATTTCTCAACGAAGGCCAATTACTAATATAATAGCCCAGATCTGTCTCTCGGTAACGCTCTGACGTCACCGACAATAAAACTCACGCCATAGCACTGCGAGACGTTAAACAGCATTATTTCATTGTTAGAGGTCCTAAATTTCAGTAATTTTAAATTTAAAAGAGTAATTGTGACTCTAATTTCAAATTTAATAGTTCTAAAATAGTGAAATAAAATTTTCTATCGATTGATATAAAATTTATCTCGCTATGATCAATAGTTCCCGAGAAATTTTAAATTATATTAATCATATATTTCAAATTAATTTCCGTTTTTCAATAAAAAGTAGTAAATTACGTCAGTGGTATATCATGCGCGTGATATAGTTTGGACGCCACGATGCATCTGATTATTTATTGCAATCGTGATGATATAATTTGATAATATTTTTGGCAACGTTTGACAAGCAGAGAAGTGCTTTGTTTTGATTAGAATTTCGAAAAAGAATTCCTTTTAAATTCTAACTTTTGACTTACGTTTGACACGCTGAGAATGTCATGGTTATTGAATTATAATAAAATTGTTAAACAACGAAAAATACTTCACACGGAATGTTGTTTACCAAGAGGTTTTTTGAATAAAGAAATATGCAAATAAAAAAATATTTCCTGTCATAAAACATATGTTTATTTTATTTGTTTTCAATCATTGTTAAAGATTTCTCTCGCATATATATCTATTTAAACACGTCAAATTTGACGGGAAATCTCTCAAATGAAGAGGCAATTTGCACCCGTCATACCATGGCGGTTGATTTTTTAGTTTTATATAACAGGCTTAGCTACATGTAGTGTATTCTGCAGTTTAAGACTCCATGCATTTGTCATTTTGAATAAGGAATTTATTTTATGTTTCTTAAAATCGCATACAGGAATGGACAAAAATTAGATGTCATTTAGCCTTCGTCCCATAAGAGAGCATAAACATATTTTCCAGTTCAGAAAGATTTTGGTTCTCCAAGTAACGCAAATTTTCCTCAATGAAATTTCAGTTCCTGAATTGATGACATCTTAATATTTCGACTCTGTTTGCCTTATTAATTCTTTTTTTTGCCTTTATTGTTTTACTTTAGCAGATTTTCAAACAAAGTTTTAAAGGCAATTATTTTTATTCCCATTTTATCTATTTGTCATCATCGCAATCATCTCCTATACAATCAATATAACTTTGAATAACAATCATATTAAAATAAAAATAACTTGGAAAAACTAAGTATTATTTTTTCTAAGACTGTTTTCTTCCATTGAGTAATTTTATGAATTTTTGAATTAATGAAACCCTACACTATCTTACGAGAAATGTATTACATCCAATTTCATGAACTGTGTTACATCCAATTTCATGAGATGTGTTACATCCAATTTCATGAATTGTGTTACATCCAATTTCATGAAATGTGTTACATCCAATTTCATGAAATGTGTCATCTATACCTTGCTCGTGACCTAAAAGATAGTGAAGCACAATAGAAAGCAAAATATTTATAAAATTTGTCAGCATAAATCCGGAAAATCTTCATCTTCACTGTGAAAAATTGCTGTCTGACAAAGCAATTAGAAAACTGTCACCAAACGAATTTGTTAATGAAGCCTTTACTAGCTGATTACCGAGTCGCTAGGATAATTAACCTTGACCGCTTTATTATTTTTTAACTTTTGCAATGTACATAAATTTTAATCGTATACTTGGTAAAAATACTATGAAATTATCTGGCTATTTATGAGTGTGTCTTAAAAAGGCAATTCAAAACTGATAAATTTAACGACTAATTCCTATTCTAGACATTGTTTTGCTTCTCTGTCAAAATTTCTTGTGATTCCAAATTTATTACAAATGTCGAAACGACATATCTCAAAAGGTGTCATGTATGGTAAATGAGATTCACCATCAAGTTTGTAGGAAGGCGTTAAAGTTTCTAGAAAGCTATTAATAAAGTCAATGAAGCAATGAAATTTTCGCATTCGCAGATTCCAAGTATCAAGAAAAACCTGATTCCTATCACCAAAAAAATTAGAACCAAACCATCTCATTTATAAAAGGAGCAGTAGTTTATCGATGCTGTTCAATGAACTAGCATTAGATTTTTACACAGTCAGTGGTCTGAGTTTCATAGATAATCGAAAGGAAGAAAGACAACCTCTTTTTGAAAAAGAGTGTTTTAAAACTCTTTATTTCTCTGAAAGCTATCTAAGAAGATAAAGATTTTATACTTTTATTTACTCTTGCTTCTCACCGTCCTATATCTTTTACCTTATCTGGCATTTTCTTTCGCGGAAACTGAATTCTCTACTTCCCAAAGACTTGTTAAAAATTCTGCGAGCTAGGAAAAAAAAAGTATTATTTAATGTTTGCTATAAATCAGCCGAGGCAAATCGCTCGGGAATAACTGCCAACTCTAATTCAATCTTCCAGGGCTTGATCGAGAAAAAAGCCGCCGTCTTTCTCTCCGAAAATATGGCAACGTAGAACTTAATTAAATTCGTCCTGCTATTCCCTTTTGATTTGCTTACACAAGGATTGCCCATGCAGTCTTAAAACCAAAAGTATATTTTGAAAATTCCTTTTTGATTCTTCCTACGGAACATTCATTCTTATGATTGAAATGCCATTACATTTTCCCGTCTTTTAATTTGTTTTAATACTTTCAAAGACTACGATTAGGAAGAAGAATACAAAATACCCAATGTTTCACTAATATATTGTGGATAATAATCATGTAGCACATATGTAAAATATAGGCATTTTAAGCCTTTCCAATGCTGTTTCTTTATTTCAAGTTGCTTCTTCACAATACTTTCTAATCTGAATAGATATAGATTGCGATATAACACCATCTTAGTAATTTGGCATCAGTTAACTAATTCTTTTTAATAAGTATCTATTTGTTCTTTATATTTTGCTGTTTTAATATTCTTATGTTGTTATGAAGAGTAAACAGTTCTTTTAAACAATATTATTTGAATTAGAAACACGATATTCCCCAGCACATAAGCAGAATATTTTCGTATAGCGTGCCCGAATTTCTGAAGGGAAAATAGAAATCGTAATCACGTAGCCATTCAAGGTCGGAAACGTTCTCTTCACGTGATGTATAGCGCTGGAGAAAAACATAACTGCACGAACACTTATAGAAATTGTTTGCTCCGGCATTTTTAGAGACCATACTGGAAGAATGGATCTTTATGTTACGGAAAATTTGTGGAAATTTTGGCAGAACAACAGGTACAAAAGTCGTTGTGCCATGAAATGTAGCTCCAGCACGTTGATGCCCGGGCCTTTTTGTGATGACGTTCAGCAATACTTAAATTTGGTATGTGAATAATGGTTGATTAGGTATGCTGGCCCAACATATTAGCTAGATCGATTAGCCGGATCCATTCTGCCTCACTTATTTCACCAATAGTAATGTGATAAAAGAAATTCATTTTATCTAGTAAGGCATATTAAATTTTCGATATCAATATTTTATCGAAGTATGCGCCATAGGCGTTTGGTTGATGTGTTCCACCTCAAATCTAAGAAACGAAATTCTTTCTGACCGCCATATTTACAGCGGTTTAAAATGTATAACGCTTAAGATAATTCTTTTCGGCTTTTTTTGAAGATCTCTAGAAAACTTTGCTTCTAGCGAGAGAAAAGGAAAATCCATTCTCAGTGATTTTAACGTAAAAATTATTCTGTACATAATGGAAAATCTGAAATTTACATTTTGTGCTGGTTTTTAAAATTTCAGCCATCAATACTTCTCTGTATTTAATCTTCCAGTGGGCGCGCGTTTTCAAAAGATTCTAGATGAAGATAAAGATAACATTGTGCATCGTATTACTTATTTATATCGTTCTTTTATAAATTTAAGTGCAATTTTTATTTGTAAAATCTTTGTTAACTATTAAGCTAATAAATGCAGATAACATAAATAAAAGTTGTATTTATTTTTTGTAAAACAGCACGATATATTCATGTAATACGATGTACGATATGTCTTAAAATTTGTGCAGGCGCGCCCGCTGGAAGGTTAAAAGCGTTACTACTGACGGGGAAGTAACAGAAATTTGTGATGAAAATTACTGTAAACTCTGTTTTATTTTGCCACATAAAGCTATTCGCCATAGTGAAAGAGACTAAATTTACCTAAACATATCATATTCGGTGTATGTCTTGAAGTGGATGAAAGTGAACACTTGTATAGTTTCCTCGGATCAGGCTTGGCAACATAGTCTGATTTGACAGAAGTTTTCCAGAACAACCTAAATATTATGGAGAGGAAGGAACGATTTTTTTTCTTTTTGACTATTATCTCAAGGAATAAGCCATGAAAAAAATACTTGTCAGCTTCTTATGAAACATATCAACAACTGATCAACACGTAATAATACCATTTCTGGGGGAATCTTTTGCTTGCATTTGGTATCTTGCACGGACATTTACGAATAATGCGCGACCCGGGAGCCTCTTCTATTCGAAGAACATATAATCCAATCTCAGGAAACATGCATTATAGATAAGAGTGAGTGCAATGTGGATGAACCTATTCCCTCTGAAAGTGGGCATTCTCTTTGGGTGTACACCGAAATCCTCTCATCTTGCCAGGTGGTCGGGAGATTCCACGGTCCATTTTGGCGATGGAAATGTTACAGAAATTGTTTGATTTTTTCCTTTTTTCCCTTACTAGGCATCTTCTGAAGGAGCGCTTCACCTAGAATAGAGTTTAGATGCAAATTTTACGATGGATATAATGATACTATAGATGGAGTTCCAAATCTAAATTTTTAAAGTAACGGTATTTTTTTTAGCACTTTCGGAGTTTTTCTTTACCTTCCAAGAAAACTGGATGTTTTCTTTTTCAGAAGGACCATTGTTTTTAGTGTATTAAAAAGTATGCAATGCGAACAGTATGGTGTGAATGGATGAAATTTTCTCAGTTTGCATAAAACAGAATTCAATGAGTATACCTTGCTTTTGAGACTAATATCTATTGCAAGTTTCCGAATTTTCTGATTAAAAATGGTGCATAGTAATTGTTTCGAAAATCCAAAATGTGAAAGAAGCCCTGTAGTATATAGCTTAACCCCTTCTTTGTTGGATTTTTTTTTCGAATCTCCGACAAAATGATTATGTTTTCCATTCAAGGCGGGAAATTTCACCGCGAAAACATGAAGAAAGTAGGACTATTTGCGCCAGAAATACAAAAAATAATCGCGAAATATAATGAGACGTTTAAGTAGCGACGAATTCATTTTAAACGATGCACTATTTCTCTTCGTCGCATGACATGCGACGACGACCAAGAAGGGATTAAACACTAATGTGAGAAATAGTAGTTCGCTAGGATTTGGTTTATGTAATTTAAATTAACAGCATATAGATCTTCAACTAAATTAGATACATACACAAATCGGAAAACAAAGCTGGACGAATAAAATGTATTAAAGATATCAATACTATTTTCGGTTGAAACCCTAAGCTTTTTCTGGAATGTGATTTGTAGTATATCAAATATTCCGTTTCAGTAAGCATTTTCTGATTATATTTTTTTCATAAAACTTAATTCATCTTTTAAACCGAAAATGGGAGAGGTATAAAATTACTTACAACATTAAATTTCAGTGACTCAAAATGGCACTTTCCTCTATAGCAGTGAAATAGATATCTGACTTTTGACGAAAAGGAAGGCGTTGACATATCTTTCGCCAATCCACAAAATGCACCTGCATATCAGTAGCGATATCTTTTCTTTAGATAGTTTCTAAATTTGTAAATATAATATCATTAACACATTCACTGGCGCGTCCGGAACCTATTATCTAATTAGATGACCCCCTTCCCTACTGGGGTTATCTAATTAGATAGAAGGTTCGAATCTCAGGCGTGAAAAGTGGCAGCAAATGTGTTAAGCATGCATCCAAATATTATTTTGTTATCAGAGAATAATGAAAATGCCTGTTCTTTAAATAATATATTTCCCTCAAAATAGGAAAAAAAATTATTATAGGGTCGCGGTGGCACGCCAGTTGATTTTCCTAAACTGGAAATAGCAAAGATAGCAAATTATGCACAGACGATAAAACGGGAACTGTCCTTTTATAAAGACAAGACATTACTATTCACTCTGATAACGATATTTGATAATCGTAATTAGTGAAGAGTGAATCTTGTATTAGCAAATAATACTTATTCCATGCTTAGGCTTTTTCACAAAATTGGAAAGCTCTCACGAATCAGGATGCAATCCTTTCTACTTTTGTAATGAAAATGCGGGAAAGTAGCTTTGAGAGAATGGGTAAGTTTTTTGTTAAAAAAAAGTTTAAAAAAAAATATGTCGCACACCAGATAATATAACTAGCCTTCGTTATTAAAGCCCCTTCTTCAAGTAACGGGTCTTTTTTGCTATTTAAATACACGATGTTCACAATTTTTTTTCATATTAGTATATTTATTTGATATTGCTATAAATAAATCATGGTCTCCTGGCGTTTGCGATTTAAAATTATTCAATATGCCGCCAAATATATTATTTCAACAAGCGGTTTATTTACAATTATTTGAACACAAGGAATTCAAGAAACTGTCTCTTACTTACTATCTTTCGAATGCAATGAAATCATGCGAAATCATTGTTTACTCTGAATGCACTCTCGATTACTTAGAATTTTATTTATACCCCAATCTTATTACTGGACCTTTTTCTTTAAAAAGAAGTGCAGTAATTCGAAATCTCTTCACTTTTTTGTTTGAATTTGTACTATAATAGAGTTCGTTGCCAGTTGGCGTAAGAAAGTATTTTCTCCGCCTCATTTGCACGCTGAATTTTAGCCTAAAGCCCGACTCTGATTCTTGAAAAATAATCTCTTCCGTTTCAGAAAATTCGCTTCTATTTCTCTACGCACTTTATTGCTTGTATAAAAAAGGGTTTTTTTTTACTGAAAAAAGCACCGCGAGTCGAAACAAGACCCGAAGACGGATATTTTATGGAGAGAGGCGGATTACATTGCGATATAAATAGTCTCTCCAAAGAATTGTTTTCTGCCGACGGATGTGATTTAAGAGTTGTTTCTTTTTTTCTGCGCCAAGACATGCGACGGACGATTACGTCCGATACCAAACAATATCCGTTTTATTAGAGTGAGATGTATCGTTATATATATTTGAGTTCAGTACGATGCATTGTGTTCGAAAATTCATGCGTATTTTTATTTTCAGATAAGTTTATTGGGCTCTTTAAAAAATATTGAACTCTTTTATTGAAGTACATATTTTATGCCGAGGACTGTTAGTCAAAAGAAAATGTGATGTAATTTAAAGCGAAACATTAAACAAAGCTGGTGCATGCGTGCTAGTTCATTTGGATATAATTATATGAACTAATAGCGAGTGAAAGAGAAAAAGATTTAAGGTGCTTGGTTACAAATTTGTTAGCATATGTGTGATAAGGCAACAGGTTGAATGGTTATTACTTTACATTTTAACATATATTTTCTTTGAGATTGTGAAATAATTTAACATTTTGAAATTGTCAAAAAATTCTGAAAGAGATATGAAATGTCAAGAATAATAAAAACTGCTGCAACAAAAAGTATAGCAAAGACAACGTGCCGTTTATGGAAAGGTTAAGTTCTGTAAAAATTATGTGAATAAAGACTGGCGAACATTGGAGAATATCGTTTATGTTGTGAAAACACCGAGAATAAATGGTTGGAAATTTGAAATGAGTGTAAAAATGAATCATAGTTGCAGTGATTGCTACAGAATTTTCACTTCGAACATCTTGTGCAGATGAGACAAACACTATTTATTTTCTTCTAATATCCTCTTTCAAGAAACTGACTTTTAGTTTAATTTATAAGAATAAGAAATCTTCAAGCGTTTTATTTTTATATAAATATACAAATTAAGCTCATGTCTTCCTAACAATTTACTTTTATTCCACTTCGCTACATCTGAAAAAATTAGCATTGCTTTCGTATGATCAGATATTGGAAAATTATTTTCCTTTGCTAAATGTTTGAAAATCAGAATAGTTTATACTAAACTCAAATTTCAAGTATTTATGCGTAATTTTACTTTCATTTGTGAGCAAGTCTACACAAGATGATGAAACGTGATGTATGAGTCAGTTTACGAATGTAAGCAATTTTTTGGCGTGTTTAAGCAAAATTTAGTTACGCGTCATAATTACATTACTTCTGTTAATTATAGAAGTTTAATATAAAATAGTTTCTTCTTCTTTTTGAAGAACTGTGTGAGTCGTTAAAGAAATATTTTCCGTTGGTTGGTTTCTTTCCAGCATTCTTTTTTGTAAATGAAAAAAGTTCTCAAATCTGCAGATGGTTTGTATCAGATTACTTTCGAAACTGATTCTGCGTATGCGTAGAAAGGAAAAGCTGAGTAAAACAGATTCATCTTATCTTTACAATATGAGCTTTTTTCAATTACCAAGCTTAAAAATTCTTCCGTGGAAAGTTTCTTTCTTGTAGTAAAGAATATTCCGACTTGTATTAGATCATCAATTTCAGTTTTAAAAATTTTACATTCTTATATGATGCCTGGATTGGATGGGTTCGGACGTATCTCTTCCCGAAGAAAATGAGGCGGAGAAAATCGACTCACCCAAACAAGACTGTTTCACCCGGCGTAAATAACGGCGGGAAATGGATTTTTCGACACAGCAAATTCCGCAACGCTCCAGAGCTCCTCCGCTCTTTTACGATTCCATCCTTTCCCAACAGCCATCCGAGAGAAAGTCAGATTCGAGGAGTGTGAAATGGCTTTGCTCACAGCCAGCCGAATCGAATGGTTCTACTTCTTTCATAAGTCTTTCTTCACTCCTTCTTTCATTCAGTTTCATTTCGGAACAACTTCGCTCGTGGACTCCCTGATTTCATTCATTAAACTTTTCCAGCGA
This sequence comes from Araneus ventricosus, assembly GCA_013235015.1. Taxonomy (NCBI): domain Eukaryota; kingdom Metazoa; phylum Arthropoda; class Arachnida; order Araneae; family Araneidae; genus Araneus; species Araneus ventricosus. Next base: position 165,051 of record BGPR01000902.1, read on the forward strand.
AAGAAACGCCAAGAATTCTTATTTCCGCTGGAAGTTTCTTTGCCTCATTGATATTCCGCCCCGTAAAAGAGAAAAGTAGTCCCGTTGTGGAGTCGATGACTTTTTTTCTTCCACTATCAAAAAGAGGCGTTCCAACGAGCGACATTCTTTCCGGATAAAACGACAACCTCGCCGGATGGGACCGGCACATCAAATCGGAAAGACTTATCGCGGTATTTACATAATGTTATTCGATTTGCCCGTTTTTTGGATGGGAAAATCACTCCCGTCGAATCGCCGTGCTCTTGGGAGGAGAGAAATCAGATTTCGTTTTCCAAATTGTCTCGATTTGTTTAATCTCTCTCAAAAATGAAATGTTCCTATCAGAACAACAACTTACTCTGCCGTTCAAGAGAAAAGGGTAGGGGGAATAGAAGAAAAGGACAGAAAGAAAGAAATCTGAAACCTAATCTTCTTGCAGTTCAGAAATGTACTGCTTGAGGATTACTAAAAAACAGAACCCTTTTTTGGAATAAGTTATTATTGGCATTGTTTAACAAAATGAAACTTAGTGCATGTTATGTTATATAGAGGCATTCCTTATTAGTCAAATAGCAAAGACTTGCTTCAGTGGAAAAACATGATAAGAAAAAGTGACGCTGCTTAGAATAATTTTAAACTCACGAAAAATGCTCGTTCATGTTGAAATAAGGGCATAGTATACCAGTCCCCCAGTAAGAATTGTGACATCCTCGGATTCTGATGAACAGTTGTCACCATCTGTCACGTATGCCTTTCAGCTAATTTTTGATCCCACTAGGCTTCGAGAAGGCTACTTTTTTTCACCAACACCTTGCCGAGTGCATCCCATGCATGTTTTATAGAATTTATACCGGGTGATAAATATGCCATATCATATGATTAACAGTTAAATCTTCTAGTTTCTCAAAACTTTTAGCTGTCCTCTGAGTCATTCATAAACACAACGTATGTAACCATTGCATCACGGAAAAGATGGATATGGCCAGGCGAATCCTCCGTTCTGCGTAACTCCCCCACACATTATTACTTCTCGGCCTTAACGATCGGCTTTAAGGACTTATCTGCTAATTATCTGGGATGCAATGAGCTGCCTTCTCTCTCCACCCTGGCTAGTATCCAGAAACCATCCTGCTGGTGAATAGGAGTTCGCCACAGAACATCACTGTAGATCACTGTTGTTGATTCCAAAAAATATGCCCATATAGTGAATATATAGTGCAACATAATCGTTCCTGACGATGATGTACTGGTAGTGGTATGCTTTCAACAGGCTAACGAATTTATAAGCCTACATGATAAAATCACTTTAAAACGGTTCTGGCAGATACGAGAATCTACTTAGACAGCAAAATGTATCTCTTTCTTTTTCACTATTGCGGTTTATGTCTACCTTCTTGAGTATACTAATGCTTCTTTGGGCGAATGCTTTCGCAAGCAGTTCTTCTTTAGCGGCCTTTTAGAAAATTCTTTGTGTTAAACAAAATTCAAATTTGAGCTTCTTGCATTGCATCTACACTGTTCTTATTCTTCAAGAACCTGGTGTGCATTTCATTATAAAATATGTTGCAGTGTTTTGATCTTTGGATAATCTACTTTTGACTGCACCACTTGGTGAAGGAGATTTTAAGATTCCATTTAATTCTAAGGAAACTGTTAAAATTGCTCTACAATTGTTCTGATATCACCTAGTCTCTATTTCCGCTATGTAGCTATGTTTGTCGATGATACTCTTATCACTTGAAGTTCCGAATGAAACTCAGCTGTTTCCTGGAAATGCGCATTGTTTTTACTACTTTTTGTTAATTTATATTATTGCTACTTTTTATTCACGTTTTAGGGAAATTCTGGAAGAAAAATGCTTATCGGAATTTCAAATTTAAATTATAACGCTAATAAAGGTGCACAGAATGTATAATCTAAAAAAAATTATATTTCATTTTTAAACTTTTGTGGGGTAGTTTCCGATTAGATGTAAAATACGCAGTTTTAAAAACTGAAACTAACATTTTTACACGTTTGTGAACGGAGAAAAATTGTTTTCATAAATATAATTCTTTACTTGAAAGAATCAAAACCTTTCTAACAATCAGAATCTTTCCTAATATAACATTCATGAGACAAGGGAAAATTTTTTCTAAAAATCAGAAAAAGCAAACCTTAAAATTGCATTGATTTTTGACAACTTACCAATGGATAATGATTACCTAAATAACGGAGTCTACTTGACTCGAAGATCATTTATCCTCTTCACTATAATTAAGGAAGATTTAAATAACGACTGTTAAATTGACCCAATTTACTTTGAATTTAAAAAAAAATTATTTCCTGCTAAGAGGAACACTTCCTCTTATCCGAGAGTTTCTGTTTGTAATTAAAAAGCTGAAGAAAAATAGGCTAAGTAAAGCCCTAGCTGTCTGCTTAGAAACAAATCTTCGAAGAGAAATTTATAGAGTGATTTCGTTAAACTGTCACAAGAAAGATCCGCGCCAACATGCCAAACCGCATTGTGTTATTTTAAGCTCAGTTTTAGGGAAAATAGGTGCAAATGTGTGAGTAAACAAAACTGATCGATTGCACGAAGTTTTACATGTACAACAAAAATATAAACTTCATATTGAGTAATAATGAAATATATTTTCGACCGATTTCTTTCTCATGAAAACTGCATTGATTTCTTTTAACTTCGGAAAACATCTCTTTTACTAAAGGGCTGAATTTTTTTATTAATACATATTTCTATAATAAACGTAGGACATTTTTATCTATTAAAGTAATCTAGACTATTTTATTAACTTGTCTATAAAATTGGTTATTTCGTTAACTGGATAATTCAGCATCAATGCAGTATTAAAAAATTTATTTTATCAACAATTAATATTATTTTAGGTTTGCAGTGATTACAGCGGTATTCTATTTCAAAAGGCATCGAATACATTTGAAAATAAAGTTACATTATAGTGAAGAAAGTTTTAAAAAAAGGACTAAGAAAAAATATCTTTAAATTTTAATTTAATCCATTAGCACTTGTAGCTTTAAGAAAAATCCTCAAAGCGATGATTAATTTTTTGGTTCTGTTTTTATAGCGTACTATTTAGTTACAAACCATAATTACGTATTATTTGTGCCTTTGACCAAAGGATTAACTTCTCTTATAAAAAAAGTTTTTCTTAGTTTCTTCCCACTGCGATCATCCAGCATAATAAATATTGCAACGAAATAATAAAAAGATTTATCTAAAAAATGGGGTCGCAAATGTACCACAGAATGCCACGCGCTGCATTGGCGAGATAAAATGCCTTATCTTATAAAATAAAAACGAACCAAGGGAATATACATGAAAACAAACAAAAAAGGGACCCAAAAACTGATAAAAAGCTTTAACTGCCCGTTTTTGGAAAAGGCTTATCGCTTGCCTCCACAAACGCACTAAAATAAAATAAAATACTTTTTCTTGCAAAAAGTGCTCACCATTTGAGACACATAGGAATAAATAAAATGCGAATGAAAAGAGCAAAATAAAATCTTTCATTTTGAGTCAATTGCTAAACTTCATTTATTTATTCTTTTTATCTTTTAGCGTGTCGCTCTGTTTGACGATTATTGGATTATTTCGTGAGCGAACCATTGAGGATATTTATGCCTGCTTCTTTCCTTTTTTTCTGTTATGGTAATAGGGCGCAAAGAAAATGTGAGAAAATGGCATTTGCTCCCCGATAATTAGATTCAGCCGTCGGCGGCGTTAGAAACGCTCGCTGGGGATTGCTTACAATGAATACAAATATTCAATTTCTCAGTCTGACATTATAATGCAGTCTTGTTATTGATTCCATTCAAGTCCGTTTCTTTGCCGAAAAAATTTGAAACTTATTGCTAAATAATGGAGGTGTTTTAAAGAATAACTAGCCGCTCTCGCCGTCCTCCGGGCGATTTCGCGGTCAGCACCCACTTTGCTCAACACTGTCCTTACCACCTGGTTCAGCCATTACTTTTTGCAGTTTTAAATACTGAATGAATATCAGTGGAACAGACCATAAAACCATAGTGGATTTCATATTTTTTATAGACAACATATTCCTTTAAAACTGTAAAAGCTTCTAATAAACCTCATCTAGTTGTAATGCTTTGTATAACTTTTTCACGAATTTCGGCTTCGAAGTCTTCAGATCCTTAGATACTAAATGAAATCGCTCTAAGTAAACAGTTTCCATCACCTACAATCAGTATTTTACAATATTTTTGACACGCCATTGTGATGGAACTGTTCGGATCTATATTTTTAAAATAATATGGCAAAACCTTCAGACAGTTCACAAGCCCCAACCAGTCGACGGATTTCGATAATTTTTATTTCATATGAATGCTTATGACATCTAGATATGTTATCAAGAGTCGCCTGCCCCACACCATCCTCCATTTTCGAAAGAAATCGAAAAAACACTTATCCTCTGTACATTGTCTATGGGTAAACCTTGTAGAAATCCCCCAGCCCCAACCACCCGACATATTTCGACAATTTTTTTTTGTTTTCATTTGAAATGTTATTACGTCTAGATATGTAATCAAGTATTGCCTACTCCCACCCCCATTTTTGAACGAAATCGAAAAAAACATATAGAGAATGTATGGAGGAGAAATGTTTTTTTAGAATTTCATTCGAAACTGGGGGCGGTGGGGTGCAGGTGACCCTTGATGACATGTAGTCGTCATAATCTTTCAAATGAAAAAAAAAACAATTGTCGATGTCGGTTGAGTGGTTGACGTTAGCGGACTCGGAGAAGGTTTTTGCCAAATTAATAAACCTTTTAGAATTCCCCCAGGCCCAACCACCCGACGTATTTCGACATTTTTTTTTTCATTTCAAAGGTTATGACGTCTAGATATGTCATCAAAGGTCACTTTCCCCCCCACACACACACCACTCCCCATTTTCGAACGAAATCGAAAAAACATCTCTCTACTATACATTCTCTATATGTTTTTTAGATTTCGTTCGAAAATGGAGAGTGGTGGGGGGAAAGTGACCTTTGATGACATATCTAGACGTCATAACCTTTCAAATGAAAAAAAATGTCGAAATACGTCGGGTGGTTGGGGCTGGGGGGTTTCTACAAGGTTTACCTATAGACAATGTACAGAGGAGATGTGGTTTTTCGATTTCGTTCGAAAATGGGGGGGAGGGGACAGGCGACCCTTGATGACATATCTAGACGTCATGTCCTTTCAAATAAAAAAAATGTCGAAATCAGTTGAGTGGTTGAGTCTGGCAGAATGGGTGAAGGTTTTTCTTACCAAATTATTTTAAATATCTAGATATTGTATGCAATCCAAGTCCGTCAGAATTTCGTCACCATATTCTCGCAGTCGCTTTAATTATATAATTTATTGTACAATATGTTTTATAATCAACTTGTTGGTTAGGTTAGTGGACTATTGCTGTGGTAATTCATTTTTAGTCTTAAAAACTGCAAACATTTAAAAATAACAAGCCTCCAAAATGGGTGTTTTCTGACATACCTTTTTGTTTTATACAGATGCTTGTTTCTGAAAGTAATGTCATTATCTAACGAGGCAACAATTCATTAAATAATTTGCACTGATATCCGTAGTTGTCATGGTCATGACTTTGAGTTTTATTTTACAAAGTTTTAGTTTACATCTGTTTAATTTTACAAAGATTTAAAATATCGATGGTTTGGTTTAGTTATATTAACGTCCCGTTTTGAAGCAACATGAGGGCTATTTTAGGACGGACCTCGTAATTTTGAACCGCGGTCAGATGACGAGGACGACAGCCGAGTTGGCACCCCTCTCCAAACTTCCACGCCACACCAACGGGAGGACGTTTGGCCACTGCGTATGATTTAGCGTGAAGCAGGCCCTATACACGGCGGATCTTCAGTAGAATCGGGTTTCGAACCAAAACTCTCCGACCCCAAAGCCGAGACCTTACCACTAGGCCACCGCGGCCGTTTCAAATTTCGAATAAATACTCTACGATCTTTGAGATACCTCGTAACCATGCAGCATAAGTGCTGATGATTCTTAGCATTTAAAGAAACCTGAAACTTTTACCGGGGCTCGAATCCGAGCTTGGTCACATGAGGCTTGCACTATAACTTCTACACCTCCCCAGCAGGCGCATAAACTGTTAGTATTCCATTCACTATCCGCCAATGTATCCAGGAGCTACAAATGCACACACACATTGTGGATTGATAAATAACAAGGATATTAAAATTTAGAAGAAAAAAAAGAATACTTGATCTGGAATAGAATTTACTCAGAGAAAATCATTGTTTCTTATTCAGCATCATAATTATTTGTTCTTAAAATCTATTTATCTGATTTATTACTAGAAACGATAAGTTATTTTTTATTCTCGGGTAACTTTTGATTCATTCCATAATATTCGGGACTGGTTCCGGACGCATTTCTACCGCAGATTCCAAGTACATGTAAACTTCATGTATATTAAATTAAAGAATTTGAGCGAAACGTCCTTGCGTTAGCGTGTTATGGATGATTGGAGAACGGTTGCAGCTCATTTGGAATTTGACCACGATTCAAAATTACGAGTTTAACCACATATAGTTCCAGAGTAGCTTTGAAGTGGGATGCTTAATGTAAAAACTCAAACCAATCGAACCAAACCGCTACATTCGGTTAAAATCACCTTATTTATCCAGAAAATTAAACCAAATTAAATAAAAGTATCCCAGAAAATTATGTTTTCAGAATCACGATTTATGTACTGTCGGCCGAAGACAACTCGAGATCCTCTGTGTCTTGATTTGCAGCATGACAAGAGCGAACTTCTTCCGTTTGGTTCTTCATTTCGAAGTTATCGTCCAGATCCTTATTTCTGCCGTATATCTTCTCGTACAAAAGAGCACTGACTGAAACTCCCGGTACATTCGTCTTGAGCGGACACTTTTAGGGTCTCTTAGAAGAATGATCCGCGGGAAGGTCATTCGAGAGTAATTCGATTTTTGCCTCTCTTGGACTCCATCCAGGTTCCTAAACGGAACATCTTCTCGATACACAATTGACAGTGCCTTGTCCTTTCTCCTTGCCCTGTTATCTGGTGGCTCCAGTCGCGATGCTTTTGTTTTCTTGTTTCGATCAATCAACTGTTGGACTTGTATCCAATTCCCTGGATCCTTACATCGTCTGTATAGCATCTCTATCTAAAAAGAATTTGCAATCTCTCTAAAAGCAACTTGTAAACTCGAGTATTGAATTTATTTTTAAATTATTATTTTTATGAATTAATTAATTATATGTTTTTTCCATTCTGTGCACTCCATATTAATTTTGTTAATTCTTATCATATATGTTTATATTTGAAATTAACATACGGAGCAGTCATGGGAGATGATACATATGTGACATTCAAATTTTACTAATCAAGATTGCTATTGGTATCCCAGCTAAGGAGGAAGGTAAACAAAAATTATTGTATGCAATATTTTATTTTGTAAAATGAAAAGAAGGAATTTTAATCGTGATTTTATGTACGATATGGTGCAAAATATTGATTTATTTTCTTCACAACAGAAAAGCCTTTTCTACGGGCAGTTTCTTGAATTAGACATCTTTTATTTGTCTTTGAATCTGTGAGACATAAACGGTGGAATCTAGAATCATTATTTTTCCATTGAAGATTGCATTATCTTTTCTAGCTCAAACATCTCTTATTAGTAGTCTAAGGGTTAAAAAAATAGCCCCAAAAATTGTTCACACTTCAAACTGCTTCCCTCAAAAAAGCAATTAAGCCACAAGAGAAAATTACTTATGGTGATTTCTTCAAACGGAAAAGTCAGATTAGAAAGCCAAATTATGTAAATAAAAATAGTCTAAGAACAAAAAAAGACATATTAATGGTTTCATGTTTTGCTGTTATAGCGATTCCTCGAAACCATTACGCAAAGCTTACTCTTGTCTTTTCTAAATGACTATGAGACTGTCAGTAAGTTCATATAGGGTTAATGGCTATTTTTCGAGAAGGTGAAAAGTCCACTTTGAAGGTGGTCAAGGAATAATTTAAGAATATATTGCCTTTTCAATTGTGTTTCAGTGATTTTCTGTAGCACCATCTTCATCCAGAGAAACATGCTTAGCAGTTATACTGTACAATCGTGCAATTCATCAAGTGACCTTAATTTGCTTGACCATCGAGAAACGGATTTCAAAGCTGGAATCTGCTATTTGTTGTCACTAGCTGTCTGGAATTTTATTATCTCTGTGCAACATTGATTTGTCCAGGATGAAAACACGAGGAATAGATCGTAAAGAAAGATCGTTTTGTATCTATGTTTGACATAAACCTATCGAGGTTTGCTTTGGCAATATGAAAAATTATTACATAACATTTGAAAAAAGTTACTAGAAAAAAAATTCTTCAAGAATTGAAAGTCTTATTCGAATTCTAAAACGGGCTAGCTTATTTAATACCATAATGCACCTTCATTTTTCACTACTGGCTAAAAGTACTAAAAAATCCAGGGAATGTCAATTACTTTTGGAATTCAAATTTGGCTGTTTGAAGCCTTAAATGAAATTAAATTTAATCTTTTCTAGAATATATATATAGATAGATAGATAGATATATAACATTAAAAAAAACAATCGTAAACAACAAAACGTAAAAAAGCAATGCAATAAACAGAAGTGTTGTGGAAATATATCAAAAATCAAATTTCAATGGAGAGACAAAAGAATGGAAAGTATTTCAGTAAAAAATAACGGATACTTCTTCAGGGTAAGGGGAAATCTGTACTAACTATCCATACTAGCCATAAAATAATTAGAAAAATCCCGACACTTTCTGCGAACAGTGTTAGCTATAAGCTAATAGAACACTTTCTTCACCCCGAGTGTTAGGATATACGAAAAGCCAAATGAAACTGACCAAGAATTAAAAATGTACATACTGTAAAATGGGGAGATGCAAGTAGCACGGAAGAAGGCACATAACTGAATGTTTCGCGTCGTATTGGAGACCGGATGTTTTCAAAGTATCATATTACGTGAATTCGCGCCAAAGCTTTTAGTTGGAGCAGAGTTCGATTAAGATTACGATGGAGACAAATAAAAAGAGGAAAAATATACAAAAATCAAAGAAAGAATAGTAAAGACAAAAAATGATTAATTATTTTATAGTTAGTATGGATAGTTAGTACGGATTTCACCTTCCCTGAAGAAGCATTGGTTCTTTTTTACTGAAATTACTTTCCATCCTTTTGTCTCTTCGTTGAAATTTGATATATCCGCTTCGAGCGGTACCTCTTCAATTCTGGTAATGACTGTATTTTGAAGTATGATTGCGTTATCTACTTAAATCAACCTGGAATTTCGTCTGTACGATGAATAAACAGAAATTAAATCAACTACTGTCCGCTTATTCAAAAAGAATGTTTGCATTTCACTGTTAGAATGGTGTTACAAATATCAGCTACCAAACTAAAGGGGAAACAACAATTATTATTGTTTTATTGACACCCTCACTGGCCCAGCCTACTCCAAAGGGTGTAAGGCCCAACACGGGCCAGCGGGGAAAATAGATGATCACTGACAGCAAGACAAGGACATTCCCTAAATATATACAAACTACACCCATTAACAAGGATGGGAATTAATTACACAAAATAATTACAGAACATTTTTTCCTTTTCTAACAATGTTGGCAAAAAAAGCAATAAAATAAAAAGCACCATTAAAATTCCATACATATAAGGAGGAAGGAGAACACTAAATACAATAAACACACCAAAAAAATAAAACAAGATCACACAATTTTATAATTTATAAATATATGCCTCGCAGTTAGTATCCTTATTTGCAATAAAATCAATGTCTCAACAACTCTAAAGAATTTTAAAACAAATAAATCCAGAAAGTAAAACCAAGTATTCAGCAGTGTGAACCCGGGGCTTAGGAAGGAAAAGCCGTACAGACACTGTGACCAAAGTCCCCAATCTCTCAAAATTTTCAGCAGAGTGTGAACGCAATAGTACGATTTGTGTAAATAAAAACTCCAAGTGTAAAACATTCGATAAAAATTATACACAGACATATGAACGTGCATATATAAATATACATATACACACACGCACACATACACACCCATATATTTAAAACACACCATTTCCACCAAAGAGCTGCATTCGCACTGCAGAAGTGACCACAAAGACCACCTACCATTTAGTTTAAAACCATAAAAAAACTCTTCAAAGAATGGGAAACAACAATGGCATTTGTGAAATTTCATCAAATAGAAATAACTTATTAGAAAAGTTTCCATTTTCTAAAACTTTCTAAGATATAATAGGAATAGCTGATGAATTCCAACTTAAAAAGGCACTACCCTGAAAATGTCGCAAGCAATTGAAGTCATATATGTACCACGTCATGCTGCCTTTCCCTCATACGACCATCTCATCCGGCATCTGTCTTCCCTCTTTTACCAGAGTTATAAACATCTGAACTAAGATCATCGGCAGAAGTGGATTTGACAGAGAATGATGCGTATTTATTTCCTGAAGCGAACATCAAATCGTCTTAGCATCGATATTAATTCTTCCACATACGCGTTCGTTGTTCATAAAAAACAATCCGGCATTTAGAAGAGGAACCTGATTTATACCCCTGGCAGTCGAAATAAATCCCGAATGGGCTTAATGGAAGGAGACGGGGCTGGAGTTGCCCCAGTAACTACAGGATGGGCCAAAGGGATTGTTTCGTCCAAATGAAGGCATTACTCCACGACTTAAACAGCTGCGCCTCCGACAATCCACCATTACTCACAACGAACACGACGCTCGCCTCCTTAATTGGGATTTATGGATTTTCCAGAAAATAAATACCCTTTTCGCTTTCTTTTACCGTTTGACTACTCCAGTGATTTGTCGAGTTATGGACAACTGTCAAAAAAAGTCGTTGGGTGAAAACAACAGAAAGAAAATTTAAAGGAATTATATAATCATGTATATATCTCCAGCGTGAAAAATTTATTATAATCCGCTTAAAAATTCCGTCAAGATATCTTTTTTGTTCTGTTTTTCATTTTGTTGACCATGTGCAATAATTTGTCCAGCATTGTGAAATTTGAAGAAAACTAAAATATCCCCTTATTATGATTTAAGATTGTTGCAAAATTGGAATTTAGATTGGGAGAATGCAACTCAGGCTTCCTGTCTGTTGTCTGAACATAGTTTGTGGAAAACATTGTCTATTTTTAAAAACACTTTTTATTGTGGATATAATCCCACTCCGATACCTTACCCTAAGGCGTTAGGCAAATACAAGAAGTTGGAGTTGCATTTATTGTATAACTAGCCGCTTTCGGCAACCAGCTGGTTCGCCCGTTTTAATTAGTATTTATTTTTGTATTTTACATTAATTATAGCATTACCTGTCGCAGTTTCAGCCGCGATAACCCAGGAAAGATGAACAGAGAACTGAATATTTTATTGTATTTGTAATAAAATATTTAAAGACATAAATTTTAAAATGCCAGCAATACAATTCTGTATGATGCATCGCAGCTAACAAAACTTACAAACTGAGTTTCAAATAACTTTCACTCAATTCATCTATCACTCATCGGTAGAAAGATTAACGATGATTATAGTCGCAAAAGTCAAATACGCTAGACGCCCGTGTGAACCAGTGGGTACAAAAGGTGAGGCGGCAAAAAATTCATAGACGTCTAAAAGATCCGGGAGTATAGAAAGTGGACAATAAAATTTAAAGATTAGTTAGTTTTCCCGAACACTATTGCCTTTTTGTAATTCCTAGTTTCAGGCTGTAATTTCTAGTTTTAAATATCAAATTTGATGAGTTATCACTTGAGGAAAGTTTGGCGGAAAGCCTAACCAAAATTTTAATAAAACATTACCTATAATGCATTATACAAAAATTTGAAAGCGTTTTCATGCGTCATAATTTTAAAATGGCTGGAAAGCATGAGATTAAATGCTTGAAGAAAGGGCGAAAATCATTTCAGTCTACCTCACACACAATAAAAACAAACAAACCTGAAATCAAATATCTGTTGCCACACTTTATAAAAATATTACTTTGAAGCAGGTGTGATAAAATATTTCAGAAATGCAGTGAATATTAAAGTGAAAATTCTGCTTTGGAGTTAATTTCCCAAGAAAACAATTTATACTATCACAACCGTAACAATTTCCAAAGCGCTTGAATAAAAGATTTGCTGAAATAATGAGATGGTTTGAATTTTATTTACAACAATAAAAACATTGTTATAATTCATGTTTTAAAACATTAATTAAAATTGAACAATATGTCGCATGGAAATAAGATAGGTGTCATTGACAAGCTAATTTTTTTTATCTGTAAGATGATGTAAAAATGGTTTTTTTGCGATAATAGGAAAAACGGATTTCGGAAAAACGTTAACATTTAAAGTAATTTTTAAATAATTTAAATTCTAATTAAAATTTCAAAAAATCCTTTCTTAGTGAGCACCTACTCCCCAAGAAGCAACCGCCTGCCAAATTTCAAGTTTCTAGTCCCAGTGGTTTGGGAGATTTTGTGATGAGTGAGCCAGTGAGTGAGTGAGTCATGGTATTTGCCTTTTATATATTGTTACAAAAGTCTTTCTGTGGGTGTTTGGTGTAAACAGTCCAACACGCAGGATAATGGAGAATGAAGGTTTATTCATAAATGTGCAGGAAAAACACGTAGCACAGGAAACAAGAGATATTGCACAGATTAGCAACGTAAACAGACAACAATTCTCAGGTAATAACAGTTCAGCACTTTGAGATTTAGCAACACAAACAAGTCAGAAAATCAGTAATAACGACAATGACAGCATTTTCAATAGCGCTCGGCGTCTAAAAGCTTACTAGTTCGCACAGCGGATAGAACTCCAAGACATTCGCGCTCCAAAGCGACAACATTCCCCCCCCCCGTCATCCAAGCGCTCTCCTTATATAGTCTCCTCCGGCAGGCCGTGACTTCAAATGGAATCATCTAGTACATTCAAGCGTATCTCCTCTTCTAATAGAGATATCGAGAAGATTCCAACACCTTTGAGATCCCATATTTCGTCGCCAAGATGGTCGCCAAGGTCAGGTGTCCAGACGGTCATCCCATACTTACCCCTGTAAAACTCTCTTCCCAACCTTAAGATTCACATTTCTGGGAAGCGACTTTCCATGTTTGTAACAATATAAAGATTATAAAATGCCACATTATAATATAACCTCCACAATCTGGAGGAAAGAACAAGATATTACATATAGAGTACAATATATAAGCAGACTATAAGTAGTGAAGATAATCAGAAATGTCGAAATTAGTAAATATTTTTCAATTGTCTTGAAATCATTGTTTTTAAATTGATTTCACTATTCCATTCTGATGATGGCCAAACATTTATTTGTGCGATGGGGAATTCCACTGTAAAAAATCACCGCGGTTCAGAGGATTGGATGCAAGAATCACAAAATGAGAAAAGTGTTATCATCAATAAACAGTGTAACTTTCAACCAGACCTTCTTCTGTGTGGCCTGTTGAATAGCGCAACAACTTCAGATAATGGTTACCAGTCTTCATTCATTTTACGTGGATCCATACGAAGAAGCATGATTCCAGCTCACATACGCAGGAAAAATTTAGCTACACAATTTAAAGAGCTTGGTGTTTGATTTCAATTTAGAACAGAATTATTGATCAAATCTGGCTGGTTTCGGTCGCAGTTGCCACAGTCTATATGTTTGTCTAGAAATCAATCCTTTGTCATAATTTCAACGCATAACTTTAAAATCCTGTAATATTTGGAACTTTCGAATGTGTTGAAAAGAAAACATTTTATTTTAAATACGTATGTGCACTTGCTGTTTGCATATTGAAAATATTTAAAACAGAGGAAAGAGTTAAACTATAAATAAAATAATAGAATAGAATAAAATATATAACAAAATCATCTAAAACTTTCGTATTTAACTGACTCTTTTAAATTTTGCTTTTCAATTTTTTAAGGCAGGCTCCAAAAACAAATTATTCGTCACTATACGAAACAAAAACAACTGTACTCAAAGGAGTTGAATAATTTGCTCTCTTGTTTGTTTGTTTTTTTTTTGCTTGTTTAAATTAATATATTACAAAACGATTATTTTAAATTATATTCATTAAGCATCAGAATAGCAGAAAATTTTCAAACTGTCTATTATCATGTAACTAGATTATAAACCTTTCTTATTATCTTTTTGCCAAGGAGATACTTCAAACAAAAAAAGAAAAAGAAATAAAGATAAAATAAGCCGTTTTAAGTGAGCATAGCAGACTCTCGTAAGTCGTATTTTTATTTCAGCTCTCAGGAGAATACGTAAAAAATCTCATGCATTTTAAGTTCTGAATCAAAAGATAAAAAAAAAAGAAAACGTATTTCATTCCTTTCATTGTCTTGATAAACGAATTACAAAGATGACAAACCATGAAAGGACAGTTGCCATTCAAAATCAGAATGTATATTCGATATCAAAGACTTCAACAAACACTCCCTTTCAGTATCTATTTCAAGAACAAACATCCATGTTTGCTTTTAATATCGCTTTCGGCTCTTTTATTGGTCATCCAGAAGACATTCATTAAGGTAACAAAAGCTCTTTACTTTCTTTTTCCTTCGGTTTTCTTTTTTCAGTTTAACAACCCGTTTGAACAAACAACGTCAAAGAAATCCTTTAGGCGATTCTCTCTTCCAAAAGGGAAATGCGTTTAATTAATTTCTTTAATTAAATGGCGAAGCATTTTCCAAACTAATTAAGACGAGAATCAGTTGTAAAAAAACAGAGAATTCACCTTTTGCTAGATGTCTGATCCCTGCGGTTTGTGGGAAAAGTGTCAAGAGAAGAAAGTTTTCGTTTTTTTTTCTTCACAAAGACATTAAGCTAAGTATACTAATTAATCACTGGCAAATGTAAACATTGCCGTCATAAGATATCAATTTCTGCGTATATTTACAATAGAGCTTCCTCAAATGATCAAATCGTTTTGGTCGAAATCAAAACTTTTGAATGATTCCTTGATAAGTTTTTGTCGATATTTGCTTCTCGTCGTACAGAATTTCAACGAGAGTCATTATTTGGTCTTGACACAGTCTGAAAAAGAAACTAGGCATAGCCATTTGGTCTTACTGTGATATGATAACCACACCATTTCACATGCGTTCCAATAAATGAAGGAATGGCACGGATGCAAGCAACGAAACTCTTTGCATTCATAACTGTTTCATTCAGTCTACGAGGCATCCATCTGGTTATGCGAATTCCAGTAGTTAATAGTAAAAAGCGTAAATCTACTTCATCTGATTTTTAATCCCACAAGGCCGGGAGTATCACCTTGAGAATGATAAGTGCTAGATTCTTCTTTCCCTGGGCAGTATATTAACCCCTTACTTGTGTAGCCCAAGTTCAGTTCGTGCAACGAATCATAGCATTTTTAAACTTATAATATAAAATTAATTCATTTATAGACATTATCATTCGATACAAAAACGACTGGTATTCCATAAACATCTCAAGTGGTCTAAGGCCTCTTAGTTGAATCAATACGGCAATCATCTCCAAAACAGAAGGGGGGCATCTAATTAGAAGGTATAGAAAGCACACACACTATTAACCCCTTAAGCTACAACAACGTGTCTGACACGTGCATTGAATTACAAAATTTTTACTATTTAAATCCGTATTTAAGTCAACTTAACAATTAATTTTAAATACAAAATTCACTTTATACGCTTTAATGTCTCAAGTATCCTTTACCATCTTAAATGGATTGAAATAATAAAAAAATATCCCGAATGGATATTTTTAACTACTTAGGAGGTTAAATAAAATGGTAGGGAAAGGAGTTAAGAGGTTAAAGCAGAAGACCTATTTAACCTCCACCTTTCTCAATGACAGGTCGTAGCTCTATAGAGGTGGGCTACGTAATAATGTGACTTGTTTTACAGGGAGGACGGAACCGAGTTAACTTTCGGGTGCGTGACTTCCGGTTATTAAAGTTTTGTGGCTAGTGACCATGTGCCGTGAGGCACGCTTATTTTGGTTGTTGGTTGTTTTGTAATTTCTACGTCTATATATTTTTATGTGGGTCGGAGTAAGTTACTCCAGTAGGCTGAAAAAGACACAGTTTTATTATTTTAAGAATTTGATGGGGACAAAACAAGAATTTAGAACAGACATAGAGAGAAAAAAAGAAATGAATTTGGAGGGAGAGTGCTGCCCTATACATCAACAAATCGTCATATCGAGAAGGATTTCAAGCGTCATGCTCGATCATCAAAGTTTTCATTCCATCTCTGTTTTTATAGAGCAGAATAAAAGAAGAAAAAAAATTGTGACGTCAGCGGGAAGGGACTGAACTGCACTATCCCACATTTATGTAGCAGTCATCAGATGCCATGATTTACTTTTCTCAACCTTACCTTTGATAAAGGTTTTCTGTATCAAGGAATTTCCCATCTCAGTTCATTTGTTAAGTCATCCTGTGGATATTCCTTAAGAGGACAAAAGCTCATCTCAATTTTCCAATCTTCTTTTCGAGATTAACCAGCCGTTTTCCTTCTCTTTGAACAAACAATGCCAAAGAAAACCTTCAAGCGTTTCTCTCTCTTACAAAAGGGAAACACGCCTTTAATTAATTTCTCTAATTAAACGGCGTCACATTTCCCAAACAGAGTAATTAAGACGGAATCGGTCGTAAAAACAACAGAGAGCTGTACTTGGCGGAACGTCCGATTCCTTCGACTTGTGGGAGAGAGTTGAGAAAAGTGTGTTTTCTTTTTTTTTCCACAAAGGCGTCGCGCTAAATAAGCTAATTAATCACCGGCAAATGAAAACAATGCAGTCGTCGTCATAATATGTTGCAGCTTTTTGATCTAGTTCCTTGTTCTTGTGGATTGCCAGTTACAGCTGGAGGATTGTCAAGTGAAATGGAAATAACGTCAGTTAAATAATTATTCTCTCGATGTTTCAACCAAATTAGTAAGTGGAGATGTTTTCCATTTAAGGGACTGCAAATTTGTCTTAATTATTCTTTTCAATTGCTTAGTTAAAGCTGACATGTTTATTACAAGAAGAATTCTTGAATAGTGACATAAATGGCAATTTAGCATTATAAAGTCCCTGACTAATCCAGCGAGTCAAAAATCAACTAATTATTTATTCATTAGGATGAAACGATAATTAAAAATTCACTGCGTGTGTGTGTGCAATGTAAAAGCTATACTTTCGACAGTCTTTTGATTAATTGCGACTCTTCATTAAATAGAAAGCTGTTATTTTGATAAAGAAATCTTTTTTAAAAGTTATCTTAAGTAGAAATAGATTTATTCGAAGATCATAGCAATCAGTAATGGAGATTATTTTATATTCAAGTCTTACGGTGTCGACATGTCTTCTCTTTGTTCTTTGATTCAGCAGATTGAGTTACTAGGCTTAATAAATTAAGATTTAACTATATAGTAATAATATGGATTAAAGATTAATAATTTTAGAAAAAAATTATAAATAAATTCATCTTTAAAGTTTTTTAAATTTTGAGTCAAATTAGAAAAAAGTTTTGAATTTTCAATAAGTAAAGTGGCATAAATATTGATGTTGCAATGTTATCTTAACGTATTGCGCAAGTTTAGCGATTAAACTAAACTCTGAAACCTGTACATTGCAAAAATGCCAAGGTTCTTCTAAAATTTGCGATGAAATCACAAACACTTTTTTATAAATATTTCTGTAAAAAAATATAACATGAATAAACGTGAAACCTTCATATAAATAAATTCCTTAAAATCCCAAGTGTCACCTCGGATACATTGAAAACTTAGAAAATAAATGTTCTTCTTATAAATAATGTGGAAGATTTATAAGTACATTTCTTTTTACTACAGAAAATAATGAACAATAAATGTGAGAATTTAAATGAACGCAAATGAGGAGGCAATGGGAAACTTTTGTATCCTATCGGTCGAAAAGAAAGCGTCCAAAAATTCATACTCGTGTTTTTTATTATAATTTAAGGCACAAAACACGTCGTATTGTGTTAATATCCCTCTTGTTATTTCTGAAAACAGATCTGATTCCATTAAAATATTTTATAATTTTCTTTAAATTAAGTTCAGTGTGTGTGTCTTTGATCACAGCTACATTCAATGTGGCACTTTTTAAATTCTTTTCCAAGAAATTTTAATCTATCTTCATTTACTCATTAATGAATTCATTTCAACATGGTGCATAATTTTTTTTCATTAATTTTGTTCCAATTTTTCATTAATTTTTCCACAGGCGCAAAATTGCTCTGAGTCCTCCCAATGCAATAAATTCTCCGTCGGCTTAGCACTACGATATACGCCTAATTTATTTTGAAGCCCACCAGGGTCTTGAGGCAAGAGGCGAGCGCCTCTAGCACCTGTACGAAAACAGCCACTGAGTATGTCTAATAAGAAGACCGCTTCCGTTATATCTTACATTATTTTGAAACGGGACGTTGACAAATTA
Source organism: Araneus ventricosus (assembly GCA_013235015.1). Lineage (NCBI taxonomy): Eukaryota > Metazoa > Arthropoda > Arachnida > Araneae > Araneidae > Araneus > Araneus ventricosus. The sequence continues at coordinate 183,602 of BGPR01000902.1, forward strand.
ATTAATTTTTTATCTTAAATCTCTCATCAAACGAACAAAAATGGTGATTCTCTTTCATTTCCTGTTTTGAAATAATGCTAATATGGGTTGTTTTATTCATCTACCGTTGAAATGAACTTTCGAGTGATCTGAAATTTCAAAATGATATTAGAAATAAAATTATATATTTCACTCTACAAAAAAGAATTTCAGTGTTTTTGGTTCGTGATTTTTTTTTGCTCATTTAATGCAATATTTATAAGTGCGTAATTACAATTCTATTATCTTGCCTCATTTCTATTTAGTATTACAATAAAAACTGATTTCTATTTTTACGGAGCAGCTGGAAAGAGCCTCTTAATATCAATTTCTACCGAAACAGGAGATAAAACATTTTCTGTTGTCAATTATTTTGCCTCTTTACCGATACTGCTCTTTCAGGTGTACGTATAAGACTCTTCTAATCTGTTCCTTAATTGAGAAGAGAAAAACATTCCTCCTATTTTATCAAGATTAAGTACAAAGAATCTCGTCTTTTTCTATCTAACAACATCGCTATGTTTCTTAATTTAAGCATAGCCCCAGAAATAACATGAACATTATTTTTAATGATGCTCTCATACAAATTCAAGAGGCATGGGCAAAGCTATTTTACGATGACCCCAGCATTTCAAAAAATCATGAATTACTTTCGATGATTAGCATCGTAACCGTATTATTGGTTGTGTTTCGTTTGAAAATCATATTTCCTAAGATTTACTTTTTCTCGAAGGAATGAAAAAGCGCTATAAGATTTCCTAAAGTTTCTGATAGTATTTTCCTAATTTCATTTCTAAACAAATTTCTCTAAAAATTTATCTTCGAAGTTCACTCCATCACGTTTCTTATTACTTTTATGTATAATTTCGGAGTTCTGGGAGCAAAGATTTTGCTCTACCAAACAATTTTTCTTTTGCTATTACAAAAATAATTATAAAACATCTTGTAGTGTGTTTAAAAATCATTACCAAACGCAGAAAAAATTATTGGTGTCTTTTTATATCATTGATTCCTAAACTTCGCTTTCAAAAATATTATATTAATACTAAAACTTACTAAAAATATGCCTATATTTAATTTTTTAAATGGAAATATTTTCTTATCTTGTGGTTTTTCCCTTCATGAAATCTCACAACAACAACGAATTCCTTTTTAAAACATAAAAAGTAATACTTTAATATAATAATATTTTTTGTTTCCCTTATGTATTTTTTCTCGAAGAAAGAAAGTTTCTTCACAAACCAGGGATTACGTACATCTGGGAAATTAACTTAAATATCAAACTTCAGACAATGAGCCCTTGATTAGTTATAAATGTATTACTATTGTCTCCCCTTTATTTCGTAAATTTAAAGTAAATATTACTGCTTATACTTCAAAGCCACAACTGCTAAAATATTTAAAAATGGGACTTCATTTAATGTCTCGCATGCCAGTTATTCTTTACTATTGTTCTCGGAGCTTTTACTATTAAAATCTCAAAGTGGACATTAGGTCCCAACAATGTCTGCTGTTGTGTTTTAATAACCGCCCCTTCCAAGGGCCTTTTAGGGGGAGATAAAGAGCAGGGGAAATGATCAGATCCGGCCCAAATCGCGGCGCATTTTCCAATCGCTGTGAAATTACTTTACATTGTTTCTTAATTCCATTATCGCGCCGCATCATCGAAATTCCTCGTCCTCCTCGGTCATTAACGAACGCTCGCGCCATTTCTCATTCTCGCTTCCCTCTGGGTCTTCATTATCGTCTGCAGTTCCCACCACCCCGTTGTCTGTCTCTGTCACTCGCAGGACATGTCCTAGAGAAAATAACAACAACCGATTATGCCGCTTCACAAACAGGGAGGAATTTCGGTCCAACCAAGCATTATCAGTGAAGCAGACCGTGAGGGGAATTATTGAGTACAGTGTGAGTTATTTGATTTTGATTTTTTTTTCTTCGCTGGCTGATGTTTTCCAAATATAAATTGGTCATCCGTATTCCAAAATAGTTTGTCTTCAAAAATAATCAGTTTTTCTTGTTTCTAGTCAACCATTTGAGATTCTGATTTACTGCTAAATCTCATATCAGGTTTATAAACTTGCATTAACAAGAATTGCAAATGAAATCGTGTGTAATAGGATAACTACATAGGATGGGCAGATGATAGTGGCAACTCCTTTTACTCCCCTCTCGAGTGTATTATAGTTAGCTAAGTGAAGACATGTAGTGATGAGCGACACCCCTTGTTTAAATGCAGAAATGAGGATAAAAATTCAAATTCATCTAGTCGAGCTGCACAAAACGGTCATTATGGCTTTAGAAAAGCATGTTATGATGCTGTGTTGCAATTCATATTGTGGAGCGACGGTCTAAAGGTGTTCCATGAAACTATTTGAACAGTTTAAAATCCGTTACAACGGTAGAGAGGAAATAAACCATGCAATTGAACGAACGCTCTAAGCATCAACTGAAATGGGTGTGCTATAGATCGCCCCATCAATATTCTTAAAGCCGTAGACCGCTCCAACAGAACCAGAACTGGTACTGTTTTAGATATTCTACAACTACCGCATCGCTGGAAACACGTTGTACCCAATGCTGTTGACTACATCGAAGGACTTTAAACGTTTCAAGCTAGTACTAGTGTTGTATCGGCTGCAATTATTTGGTTACCATTATTAAATTTCCAACCGTTCCATCTGTGCCATTGATTGATTGAAGTATGCGAAGTTGCAACTAAAGTTTTCGACTCTGTAACCAAACCTCACTCGATATTATTAGTTATCATTTTTAAACTTTTTAGGAAAACAACTATTTTCCTTTTTAAAATGAAAAGGAAGCCCCAGCATTCGAATTTCTTATACATTCGCAAAAAAAAGTTTAGAACGAATGTTCTCAGATCCAATGGATGCTCTCTAAAGGTCATGAGACATTGCAGCATCTTTCCTGAGCTTTAAGAAGATAAACTTCTAAAATTTATGTTAATCACTTACCCAACAGCTCTATTTTTCTTTATCTCTAGCTCTTCTACAGCCCCTATAATTAAGTGCACTGCGTGTTTTTCATTCTCCACGGTACCCTTTCTTTAATGACAGTACCCGACACTCTGCAAGACGGAAACTTGCGCGTTATTTCTTCCTGTTGTCATGGCAATGGGACGGAAGGGGGGTCGCCCCTGAGTTATGAAGTGCGTTGCCGCTTCGTGGCAGGTGCTGTCAGGGGCGCTGGGTATGAGGGATGAGCCGGGGCGCACGCCCCTCAGAATGAGTAATGAGGCTGGGGAGAAAGAGTCCCGCGAAATATCGGCCTCGTGTTTATCCGGCGAATGCTAATAGGTGTCCCGGAGGATCCCGCCGCAAGGAATTCAAATAAGATAATGCCCTGAAATAAGATTGAAGAGAATGATGAACTGTAATTAAACATGTAATAAGAAAAGCTTTAAATTATAATTCTTGTGTGTGTCGGGAATATTTTATTGACTTTGTCTAAAGTGTGTATTTGAATATTTATGTTCTCATTTTTAGGTGATTTTGAAACAATATTTAACAGCTAAGCCCAAACCTGTCTTCATAATTGTACCTGTATTATACAAGGTGTACATAGAATAAATATCAGGATTTTCATTTGTTATCTTAGATGAGGTGTACAGTGTTTGTTCAGGACTAGAATTAGTTTTAACTGTGGACATAACAACAACTTTTGTTTCATTGCCAAATCCAGAAGCAAATGGGGTGACGTACGAACATAAAACTTCCTTTTCTTAGCAGTTTATTGAATGTAAATCTAGTAAAGCTCATCTTGCTTTCCGCAGAAAGTGTAATTCCGCTCCCTCCAGCCTTAATGATATAATGGTATAATCAGGGTAACTCCATTGAATGTATGTGTATGGGAAAGATGTTAGGGATGCAAAAGAGTGTCTCAAGAGATTGCTGAAAAGTGTCAAGAAACTCAATGTTTTTTTAAAGAACATAAGTATTATTTTCTTTCGGAATCTTGCATATACGTCTTCGCTTTCAACTGACTTATTCAATTTGTCCCCAGGGTTGAAGTATTTGTAATTACTATTAATTCGGATATGCTTATTAATGGATGTGGTTAACTTACTTATCGTTTGCCTATCCCGTGTTTCAGAAGACTGATATCTTCTAAAATGTGGAATATTTCCATGAATATTTGTAGGATTGAATTGTAAGTCTTATTCATTCAGTTCATGTGGGATTCATTATTGAAATCAGGATACAGAAATATGAAACAAATCTTAACTCGGATATTATTTTATACAGATCTTATTGAATAAATACTTGCAGAGTACCATTTATTTAATTCAAATCTTACTTTTTATTCTTCAAATGAAAGCATTTGAAACAAGCAATGAAAATATAGTTCTATTTTTCTAAGCTATTAACATTCAAAAGATTCATAGGGCCTGGCAGCAAAATCTTGGTTTCATTATATATTAATTAGAAATTCCACCAAAATATCCGACCTGCTGGTTGGGTATATTATATGATGGTATGCTGATAAAAACTAGTCGAGGGTGGTACATTTGAAGAGTATGTTATGTCAGATATGATATTAATTTCATCATGTGATCACGGTCCCAAAATTATGAGGTCTGTCCCCTACTGCTTAAAGGGGTATTTTTATTTGGCAGCATAATTCTAAATATTCAGAACTTATGACAGTAGAGTCTCAATAAAAGGGATCCCGCAGAAGGACGTTAAAATTTATCTGGTGCTCAAAATTATGTCCCCTGCTTCAATAAGATTATTTCAGGATATGTAAGAAAAAAACGAAATATACCAACGAAAACGTTTCGAAAGATATATTTGAAGAGAATGTTTCAAGCGGAAAAATCGCAGTCGAAAATATTGAGTCGCAGCCGTTTCTTTGGCTTTAATTATTAAATTAAAGCTCTGTATCGAAGCTGAGCAAGAGTACTGGAAAAGGATCTAGTATTTTGAGTCATGATAAGATGGCCGACGGTTGGTTGGGAATATGATTCAAGAAGTCATATGATCTGGCTAAAATTATAAGATGAATATTTGGAGGTAATGTTGGTATAGGGATTCTTGTAGTGCAATTTACTTTTAAATGACACCATAAGAAATAGGGATGATTAAAAATGTCCTGACTGTAAAATATCACTAAATCTTGTTGAAATGTAAATGTTCCGAAGTATATATATCAGAAAATTAATGCCGTTTTTCAAATCTCGCCATAAATAACTTAATGAAGAGCTTGGCACTAAGCAGACAAATTCAAGATAAGCTCTTTAATGTAATTCCTATACTCGAAAAATGTAATTTTTCCTACTAATCTTCTATGAAAAACAATATTTTAAGTGTGAAATAATTTACGTAGTGTATAGTCCAGTGTAGTTCAGTGGTAAAAAGTTACTTCGAGTTCTTTGGAATGATAATGAGAAAAGTGACTATAACTATAAAAACAATTATTTTTTTTTAAATTTTGGTCTGCAAAATTGTTTTATTCTTGTGAAAATTTCGGTAAAACATAGCAGACGGATTTACGCTTTGTATGCCATTTAGTTTTTATCATTCAAATTGCCACGCAGTTTGCCTAAAAAATTAATTTCAGGCTGTTGGTCAGTATTAAGGATAATTAATATATTCAGTCAGTTTTTATCCAAAAATTAAAGCTATTAAATATACCCAGCAAAATATATATTTAGCTTCCATTTTTCAATTTACATGTGAGGTCAGTTCGTCTTTAATGGAATTGTCCTGTATTGAGATTAATAGTTCTGTTTCTGACATATAAGCACATACACACACAAAAATTAACGCTAGAAGATTCTTATAAAAAAACAAACGCTTCATTAATGAAAAATTTGAGTGTGCGAGTTGAGCGCGCAGTTGAAAAAGTTGAGTCAACTGCGAACTTTTACTTTTTCAACATAAAGACAACTCGTTAAGCGAGTAAGTAAGTGCTATAATCACGGATTCCTGAATATGCACATTCCGCTGTTTGCAAGAGCTTCGTTAAGCACCTGTGCACCAATAAGAGGAGGAAGCTTCGTCGAAAGTTATCCACACCTCATTTAACACCATCCAGGAACCTGATGCTGCGGATTAAATGGCCCTCAGAGATCAGAAATACCCATCCAAGATCAGAAAGCCGTCCTGTGATAGGATCCCGCATCAGGATCGAGATTTCCTAATGGAGGCGATTTCCGCACCATTGAGTTTCTGATGCCCCCTAGGGCACCTCTGTCCACAGGCATCGGGGTCGATTCGTCCCTTAATGGCGTTTTCCTTCCAACAGAAATATTATTGCATTTCATGTCCCCAGAGACCCTTTGTTGCTTCTGGAAACGGCGCTTTTTGTCAATCTGTTCGCAGGCGTAAGTGATACTCAAAAGAGGAATTTAAGTGAGATGTGTCTTACATTCCAAACTGCAGTGTAGTTTGAGATTGGTTTTAAGATATCTTTTATTCTGTGGATATTGTTTCTAAACTACTGATGATAATGGTTTTGTACTAATAGTGAACATCTAACGCAGCAACATGAATATTAGTCTTTGGAAGTCATTACGTGCATGTTATTAACAGATTAATTCGGAGAACAGCAAGCTTTTGCTGAAGAAGCTCACTACTCTTTGGTTCAAATTATATTTGGCTTTACGAATAAAATCGAATTGCTTTATTCGTGAAATGCTTAAAATTCATATGCTTTCTGATTTAACCAACATTCCAAGCTATCAACTTCAATATTTACAAATGAGTTATTTATTCGTTATATTGACATCAGAAGTTGACAAAAAATAGCTACATAAATTTTTAGTATAAATACAATAAAATTGGAAAGAGAGTTTCATGAGTGGAATGAAGTAATAATTTCCCATCAAAGAAGCATATTTTACAGCTCGTTTGCATTTGATTTTGTAACTCCTTGTCGGATATTTCCATTAACTGTGATCCAATGAACTATGCTCACAATTTGTGAATATTTTTATATCACAATGCTTATGCAGAGCAATTTTCTCCTAGATCTCTGCAATAAATCCGTTGCTCTTATTAGTTAACTGATTTTTATTAGAACATTTAATATCTCTTGCATTAAGAATGAAGATACAGAGGCATTATACTTACTAAGTTAAGCCTTTAATAAAAGATATGCTGTAAGAATTTATGATTAAGAATAACACTAGAAACACAGATATCGTGCACTCATTCCTGGTACATTCAACATTCTGAGGGGGAACACCATTTACAGATATCAAATTAGGTTTCCTTCCTTAGGCTTCTAAGAGCAACCACTCCCACTCAAATTAAAAAACTCAAGATGTTACAAAATTAAATTCCTACTCATGATGTGTAAGAATAAATAAAAAATATCGTGGCCTTCAAAGTCCGGCTTCTCATAAGTATGTTTAACTTCGTCTAAAATGTTTTTCCCTAAGTTTGTTAATGTTGAAAATGAAGCAATCAGATAAAGTAACCTTTCACACTACTATGTAAATAGTGAAGTAATCATTACAGAAATATATCAATACCACTTAATAATTTAACTACTAAACTTTTCTGACTTCTGATTTTGAATGTAAAAGGGAGAAGACAAGGTTTATTAACTGGAATCTTTCTATTGATGCTTTCAGTAAATTGTAGTTTGTTTGTTATATGTAGAATATCGTAAAAAAGAAATTTATGTGTAAAGTTTTACAAACATTTATATTTCTATGAGCTGGGAAAAAACTAAAAGCATAATAATAAACGCATCATCCTAAAAGAAGGTGGAGAAAATGGCAGGAGAAATAACCATTGTTTCAATGATATTTTTAAAGTTTTTAGCCGTATTATTTTTTTTCAAATAATCGATACGTCCACCACAAGTCTCAGAACCCGCTCGACTCTAAAAAGTTGTCGAAAAGCTAATTTCTTAAAAGCTATAAAAAAGTTGTGCATTTAAACAAAAACAAAAAAACTAAAGTTTAAAAAAATTAATTTGAATAAAACCTTTTGTATCAGGATATTCAAATAATTTTTTTTTATTTTCCCGATGATTGTTTTCTTAACTAGTCCATTGTTTCTCGAGGTGCATCGGATTTATTCTCTGTTTGAACAGGCAACCTTCTCGTGACTCGAGCGATGTCGGACACTGTGATTATGCCGCGCATTTGCAATGCAGATGAGGCCCGAATGGATTCGGGTGGGAGTCGGCTATCTTCGGATGACCGAATTTGCATTCGGAAATTAAAGCCTCCTGGGCTCTCAGGCAGTGGAAACTCGCCAGTTTGCGTTCTGGCTGATGTCGTACAAATGTAGCTGAAGGAAGAAATTTTATTTACACATCACCAGACACATGCATGAAGTTTGAAAATGGTATAAGTGGAGAAATAAAATGTGGTATTGGGGGGAGAATAACCTTTTAGCTTTTAGTTGGCTAACAAAGATACGAAAAATAAATAATTTTTAAACAGGTTAGTGGAAAAATTTGTCAAGTTCAAAAAAATATAATTATTGATAACGATGAGTAAAATATATATATATATTCATTTATTGAAAATAACAGATTATCAGAAAAACGGACTGACCATTTTTTTTGGCCCTATTGGCAGTTTTTTATGAAATGCCTATTCTTTTGTCGCCGAACTGATAAGTATAGAAAAATATAATACAAAAAGGGCGCATCGTAAAACACGCATGAATACAAATACGTATTAAAAACAATTGAAAAAATAGCATGTTTGATTCAATAATTGAACCCATTATTTTTAATGTTTTTTAGCGCTATTTATTTTCATGGATCATTCGTTTTCCTTTTTCTAGTGTAACGAAAACCTTCACCACTAGTTATGGAAAGGCATTACTTTAAAGTAATGGACGCTTCATCAAATTTCTGTAGTAATCGATATTTTTATTGAAATGAAGAATAAAGAAAACTTACGGAAATCTTTCATTTTTCATTTTTTTTTCTTTAAAAGGTAATGTTCCTCGATAATAAATCATCTTCTTTTCCTTTTAAAAGCAAATTTGCAATTTCTGGATGCGTATATGTGATGCAATCAGTTTCTTGGCTTTGACAAGCTCCTGTAGATGCATTTGTTTTGTGGTTTTTATGTGGATATTTTTTATTAGCAAAGCAATTAACTAGGAGACAGTGTAGCTCTCTTTCATCGACTTTTTCAGTTTGTTATTCATTTCCAAAGACAGATTATTTTCTCTGGTGTATATTCTCATTTATACGTGAAATTGGAAAATTAAACTGTCCTTCATTTGTTGACGATTTTTTTCAATCACTTAAGTACAAAACAACGATTGAATTTTTTTTATCTAAATATCCTCTTTTGGTGATATAACGACGGTATATCTGTAGTTTGCACACAGATCGGAAAAAAATATTAACATAAATCTTTCATTTATTATTAAGAAGTTCAATCGAGAAAAGGCCTTCGAGTGTTAGAGGTTTATTTCAAATTCTGAATAAAATGTGAATAGAAAAAAATTAAAGTTGTCATTAAAAATAATTATCATACATGCAGCTCATATTTCAAACGAAAAAATAAATCTCATTTTCACAAAACATTTCAACACATCAGTTAACTTGAATGCTTAGATTTTTACTTCACATCTTTGTGTAATTACATATACAATATACAAACTATATTTGTATATATTATATAATGACTTTTAGTTATGCATAATTTTATAAAAGGATAAAAATTATTTTAACTGAGCATCGTGATTTATGAGATATCGAAATATCAATGTAAGATTCAATGAAACAATTCATGTAACATCATAAGTTGCATGAAACCACAACTGCAATCTATTTTACGTTGAACTGCGATACCACATCTGTTTTTCTCTTGAAAAATGCGCAATGTGCAGCAAATGAATTGATTTTATTAATCTTTGTAAAACAACTAATTTTGATTAAAAAGTTCGAAAGAGAATAGAACTTGACATGAAACGAAAGATAAAAAATTAAAAAATAAATGCTGGGAAAAGAAATATTATTCTATTCCCAACAGAAAAAGACAATACCTAACACACCTTTTCCTTCCTGGGTTTCAAATTTTTTTGACATCTTCTTCTGATAAATAGATCTTCGCGCATGTCCAGATGCCTCTCGTACGTTTCTCGAAGCAAGTGATGTGATTGGCTGCAGGTAGCTGTTGCTTTCATCTCTAAGCTAGCATCAGATTTCAGGGAGAAAAAAATCAATCCTGTGACGAAATAAATATGATTCTCATAAGTACAACTTGTCATAATTTTCTTTACCAGCATGTTCATTCTCAATTGAAACATTTCAAGCGTTTGAGAGAACGATAGATAGCGACGATAATATTCAGTCCATGTCTCTTATCTTTATAATATACATCCATGATTTTCACAAAAAAGGGGAGGGAAGAACTGTGCATATAAAACTTTTGATTCTATCTCAAAAACAATCCGATAGAGCAAATCCCTCTCTTAAAACATGAACATCTTTAAAATTTCTTTTGATCCGTTATACTTACGTCTCATTTAGAGTTACAGTTGTGATAAACAATTTTGGATTTTTAATAAAGCGACCAGATTATGACGATAAAAATCCAATACTTTCACCTCCAAACTTTCATATTTCATGTATAAAATTTGTAAATGTCCTTGAGAAATTTCACTTTGAATGACCTTGCAATCCTTTCAGATTAAGAAACTGATGTTATCCTCCAAGAACACAGCTAACCCTAAACAAAAAAAATGTATAATTATCAGCCTATGAACAAACAGCAACTTTTACCACATTCTTAAAATTGTTTCAAATCTTGCTTACATATTTTTTCTTCTTTTTAATATAATGATTTCATAAAGAAAGTTCTGAAAATGTGTGATTAACCAGAGTTAATCCAGTGCGAGTTAACTCTTCCTAAATACGTAGGTTACAAATAACTCGGTCCTTAAGCGGTTAAAACGGGGGAGATAATTAATGCGTCACTCTCTGCGACATTCGTTGATTTCATTTGCCAAGTAAGAAAATGAATATTATGAATAACGCTTTAATTGATGCCATATTTATATTCTATTAAAGTGCAAATGTTGATGCTACTTGCGGACATAAATATTCTTTCATTTTCAATTGCACCTTAAGTGTCGATTATATATATATTCAGGAGCTATAATGTAAAATCCCTGCTCTAAACATATTACTTCTTTACTGTTGTTAAATAAATCTAGGTACAAACTTCATGTTTTCAAATTGTTTGCATCAGTAGTGAGGTATTCAATATTTCGTATCTCTAATAAACTTTCTTCAAATCAAGTAAAACGACGTGAGATAAACGTATCAAGATACTTTGTTTATACTAATTCTATATTACGAATCAGCCGAAGTGTTCTCTCTTCGACGTTCTCGAATACTCGCATAATATGGCTCGTTTCGTAGAGTAGTCAAAAAATCGAATAGGTATGCATTCAGGCCACTTCCCTTTAAATAATTGGGTCCGAAATTTAGTACAGATCTACAATTCTGATGACAAAACCACATACCAAATTTCATTTATCTAGTTTGCTGTATTTTTGAGTTATCGCGTTGACATCTATACTTATAAAAGGCAACGTTTGTGTGTGTGTGCGCGCGCGATGTCCAGACGAATTTATCGCACTTACAGCCATGAAATTTGGCACACAGGTGGTCGGAATGATGACTCAATGCACCTCGAAGCCGGAATTTTAAAATTTAATCTAGAAAATTTTTTATTTAATGTTTTGTGTTGTTTTTAATTTTTCGCACAAATTTCTCAATAGCATGATTTTGGATAACTGTATGAAAAAATAGATACACCATCGGAAAGAGCAATCAATTTCCGTTCTAATGAAGTTTGGTTCATATGTCTAACGTAATTTGCTAAATTTTGAGAAATTTTTGAAAAATAGTCACTTTTATGGTAATTTTCAGTTCCGATTTCTTAAAATTCTCTCATCCGACGTTCTAATAACGCTATCTATTTAAATTTTTTTCAGCTTATGACTGGAATGTTTCTGTCGGGTTTAAAACTAGAACTGTTAAAATATCTTTCGTTTTTTTTTAAATCAATGTTTTCCTGGTCAGTTCAAAGAGATTTTTCTCTAGCGAGCATTCTCCCGCGGAAGTTTCTCCGGAGCCTTCCCAACATGCATTATTGCAATTACATAGGCTGACGGTGCAGAGTGCAGGATACGTCATAACCTTCAACTGAATGACTTCGGTTATTATTTTCGGCAGTGTTTTAACGTGCTTATTTGTGTCGCATATCTTGCTTGCTGTCTAATAATGAATTTCACGTTGCAATTTTTTTAATAATGTTTCGGATTAACGTACTCTCTACTGTTTCACTGCAATTAAAATGTCATTATCGCGAAGAGCGGTAAAATCAATAATATGTATCTTCTGTTTTGATTTTATTTTCAAAACTTTTTCGTGTCATTGTGGGCGACTTTTTTTTCATTTTGTTGAAGTCCTAATTGCACGGGCAACGCTGTGCTCGTACTGCCAGCACACAATAATAGACAGATCGATTGGATCGTTAACCCGTAGACGGATTTAGTCCAAAATTTGTTACATATCTACGACTCTAGTTATAAAACTGTACTGAATTTCATTTACGTAGCTCGTAGAATTTTAGACTTATCGCGTTCAACATATAAACAGACGAAGAAATTTCCAAAAATATAATTTTCGGACTCGGAAGCTTTAAAATGTGGAGATTCATCAAAATCTCAAAGTCGGTTGAAGAACTGTGTACTTCGTGTACTAGAAAGTAAAAAGTAAGAAACGAGACGATACGAAAAGAATATATTAAAAATAACAATGTAAAATAATTTTAACCGGTAGCAGATCTCTTTTAAAAAGATAAAGGATCGTTTCTAAGTTGAAAAGCACTTCTTAAGAAATGCAGCATTTTACCTTACCAGAAAAGAAAACAATTTTATGAATAATTTATCCACACGTTCATAAGTATTTTTTCTTTTTCGAATAATAGTATTTCAAACGGTTACAAAATCTCTCCTTTTTCTTGTTCTCAAACCTATTTTAATTTATTTCATCATCGAAAAATAAAAGGGGGAAAGATGCTACTTTGAATACATTTTCGAAATCTCTCAGCCTTTATTAAAATTTTGGAATCTTCTATTTTTGTTTGAGAAATATTTCTTCATTAAAGGCAAGTAAAAAAGTTTTCTTTTTTAATTACATAGCTCTTTTGTGAATTAAATAAATTTTATTGTGGCATTTTTAAATACTTTTTCTTTGGTTGGGGGGAAATGAGATTCAGAAAAGCAAAAACAGTATAATTGGATTTGCTTTAACAAGTAATTTATTCTTATATTATACTTTCTGTTATTATTAAAATGTGTTGTGCTTTCAGTTAAAGCAATGTTATTTGCCCGTTTATCCAATATTTTATTAATAAAGTCCAAAGCTGCAACTGTTTAAAGAGGAATATTAATAAAGTGGCGCATTTTTTTTCTCTCTAAACAATATTTATTCGATACTTGTCAAAAGATTTTAAACATCTTCCGCAAAACACATTTTTATTTAACTTTATGTTTGCCAGTTTTATTAAGGAAATTGTTTTAAGCCTGGTATTTTAATAATAACTTTGTTCTTGGTCCGATTAATTTAAAACTTAAATAACTAAATTTTCATCTTATATGGCTTATGAAGCGTGAAACTCTCTTTTTCCTTTCGTCAAAAATGTTTACTTTTCTTCAGTCTACAAAGTATACTGTATAACCTTACGAACCTATAATTTTATACTGTTTTACTAAGTCATTAAATACTTATATGCAATGTTTTTTCATTACAGAACACGGACGCTTGGTTACTGCCTGACTATGATCAAGTAAGTTTTAGAATTAATTCATTAAATAAATTTTTTATAGTGATATAATTTTTGTACTATCATATTTTATAATATTTAGAATTCTATAATAATTTGTTGTACAGTGGAACCTCGGGAATCCGTACTAATTGGGGCTTATCTCTGTTCGGATTCCGGAAACTTCAGATTATCCGGGGAATTCGGTAAAATACTCTCGATATAGCAAATGCAGTAGAGTATTGACTTTGGTGTTCTGTGAAAGAGTACGGAAAGAGGTAGTGGCGATTCGCACGGTCCAGTAGAGCCTTGTACAAACAAGTTGAGGTTAGTGACCTTGAGGTGGAGTGATTCACGATTACTATGACAGCACGCGCTAAAAAATAACCTACTGGGTTAAAAGTGGCGGAGGTGGTTTTACCTGTTATCTACTCCGCCCGAGTCGAGTTAGTGTTCACTTCACTGATCTTGTATGCGTTGCCCTATTGAAGCCTGTCATTGTTACGTTGTGTTGAAGTGGGTGCCGTGTGAATGAATTAGTCCTTATTGAAGTACAGTATCAATGTTTCCATGGTCAAGAATCAAGATCAAGATAACCCTTAGAAAAGCGAAGAAGACGTCTCGACTGATCTTGTATCACACGCAGATGCTGCTAATGCACTTGAACTGGCGCCTGTGCTACGTATTAGAGCAGCGCATCGACGGACGTGATGTTTATGCGGCGCTGTCGCAACATGGCATCATCAAGCAGGTTTAGTTCTTTACGTCGAAAGAAGATAACCGATTTTGTTTCTACTAATTAAGGTGCTGTATTCATTCTTAAATACCAATTCAAATGCTTTTTAAAGCTTGCAATAAGTATTAGCTTTGTTTCTGATTCGTAATTGTTATTTTCCTTCATTTTTTAATACATTTTTTTTCAAAAAATTAAAAAAATGTCCAGATTATCGAGGTTCCACTATATTTACTTAAAATTCAAACTTTTTAAAAGGCCTAATTGCAAAGAACATTTCGCTGTCACTTTGCCTGTATCTGTGTGTAGTAAATCATTGATAAATCTCTATTCGTTTATTTCGTATATAATTAAAAAATTGAATAGCAAATTTTAATAGGCTAAAAAAGGGGTTTGTTGCAATGATAGCAATTACCAATGCCAAAAAATGTTACCGATACTTAATAATAATAAACTTCCATAGTAACTGAAAAATAGAAACTTTAAAACAATTGTCAGTATCTTTCCCGTTCAAATATTCTTGTTCCTCGTCACAAATGCAAATATAGTTAAATGAAATTTTAATTTCTTTTTTTAATTAAAGTTAATTACACAAAAACATGAAAACAAATCTATATTTTTTCAAATATATTTAAATTATTTATTTAATATTTTATGCATAATTTTGTCAATTTTAGAATTAATTCACATATTTATTTTAGAAAGTACCTTTTAAACATAATCATATTAGATATTTTTCGCATTTAAACTGTCTATAAGAATTTGTGTCTTTTATTTTCTTAGAACTAGAATATACATACTATTATACAGATATAATTCACTATTTTATGCTATCTATAATTCTTTCTTTGTAGTAATATTGTGATTTTTTCGCATAAAATCAAAATGCGATCTTCAAAAATTATTGTTTCATTAAACACTTTTTCTGATGGAACAAATAGTTTTATTATTTGAAATTTTTTTATAATCATTAAATTACCTTCAATGGTATGAAATTAAAAGATTAAGAAAATAACATATATTAAATTTAGGAAAAAAATCAATAAATAAGTAACAATTGAAATAAATAAGTAGCTCTTTCGGAAAACAACTTCTATTTCGTATTGAAATTGTAATAAACGGAAATTAACCCCTTCGCTTACAACAACGTGCATCAAATTACGGAATTTTTGTTATTTAAATCCGTAATTAAGTCAACGTAACAATTAATTTTAAATACAAAAATCACTTGGACACACTTAAATTTCTCAAGTATCCTTTACCATCTTAAATATATTCAAATAATGAAAAGATATCCAAAATGGGTGGTGTCATCTAATTATGAGGTTAAATAAATTCGTAGGGCAAGGGGTTAAGGATTATGAATTGATAAATTTCCATCTTGCGGGATTCTTAACCGTATTCGAAGGTTTTCCTGATAAAAACAGAAATGGTTGATGCTCTCTGCAATTAATATAATATTTAGACTCGGAAAGCTGTTTTTAAATTAGTCAGGAAGTGAATTTTTAAACCCTTAATAATTTCGTTTCTTCTTCTATCTAATTCGATGTCGCCTTCTGTTTTGGGAATATGTTGCATTTTGATTATCTTTGCATCATCTAAGAATATATAGAACACTTAAGATATTTACATATTCCATGTTATTTTTGTATTGAATTAAAATGTCTACTAATGATTTAATTCTGGCTTATAAGTTTAAAAATATAATAATTCATTCCATGTTTGACATACGGTAACGACAATTAAATGCTTAATCTTCCGTGACCTGGTTTTATGTAGTCATCATACGTATGCGTTTAAAATGGGGATTCTCGTAATTTCCCCATTCACAACCCCATGAGTGATGTTGACATTTTACGAAACCTCACATGAGGTCAGAAACATAGTTTAAGAACTATGTTCTACTCATTGTTAAAGCTACGCTGGAACCCAGATTTAAAAGAAACTGGAATTAATGGTTTCGTTGAAAAATGTGCTTTAACTCTTTATTTAACGAATTAACTTATCAGAAACTTTTCAATTTTATTTTGACATCATTAGATACGTTTTAATGCAGAATAACCCCTGGAAAGATGAAAAATCTTTTTAATTAAATAAAATAATTTAATTAATTTGATTAATTAAAAGATTTTATTTTTGTCTTCATCTGCAATCTACTGCTGCTTGTCGGAACTACATTCCTTGTGTTCATGTGAATACTGTCAGGAAAAACGGTCAAATTACGAAGATATAAGCGTGATTAAAGTACAGTACTTTTAAGTACCATCTGGAAATTAAGGGTTAACACTGAATATGTGTTAAAGTACCTTTAGTTTACTGACTCTTCAGTTAAATTTGTTCGCGAGTATGAAATTGATTTGATTCTTAACATATGTTTGTTCGTTTTCTTTTTCGCAGAAACTCTGCTTTCAAAAAAAAATCTGAATCTACTGCGTTTTAATAGACAATAGAAAATTAATCTAACCTTAAATGCTTTCGTCGATATTCTTCAGGATTAAAATGGAATAGATTTCTGAAATCATGCAAATGTCACCACTGTTTGAGTGAATTTTTTAATTTTGCACATCTTGTATAGCGGAAAATGTAAATTTGTGAAACGATAAATCTTATTTTCTGCCTAAACAATTAATCTAATGGTATATTGACTCTTATTTGTCTTTACTTAATGAATTTGTTAGCGGCAAGCGTTTCAGCTGTCTTCTAACTATTCGTTGAAACCAAATAAGAGTTAAAATTTACGGGCTGAATTCTAGAGGTCATGCTCTGGTTATCACAAGTCTGGCAAAATGGCAATTTCATATATGCAGGAAATCGTTTCTGCAGGTTCTCGCGGTTCTTCAGCCGACTTCAACCGTTTCCCTCGAATTCTTACACATCTTAACATCTCCTGGAGTTCACACCAAGTAGATTAAAGGATATTCCGATGTCCTAGGACATAGGGAATGAGTTGCTAACCCGTTAACCGGAAAGACTATTCATGGTACTATTTGATGATAAGATGGATCTTCCTAAATTATGCCTCAAGAAAATCTTCAAAAGTGCTCCCCAAGAAAAATGGATGGAATTCTTTGAAAATGTGCAGTCAAACTTTCCAATTCATAGCTCAAGTAAATACTAGCCAACTTTAATTTAATACGGAAATCATCCAATACCACAGGAAAAGGTACCTTTGTGAAAGGCATAAGTTTGGTTTATGTTTCCACGATCGATGCGTCTGCAGAGAAAAGGGCGTTCCATACCACTATGATCGTCCCTTCATAAAAGCTTTTCATATCAGCAGGTCCTCTGCCTAAAACTTATCGACCTGATGTGAAGATATTGTGCTGAATAAAAGATCGCTTGACCTGAATAATCAACATAATGTAAATTCTGAATGAATGAAGATAAGACAGCGTTATAGATTAAACAAGCTTTTAATCATATCCATTCACTCTTACAGCAATCACTGTGGATAATATTTGGATTTTATGTACTAATTTTTATGTTTTCCTTTTCCTTTAATTCTCATTTACACCGAGAAGGTGTCAGTTAACTGTAAACCTTATATCATTCTCTTCTAGTACATTAATTATAATAATAACAGATTTCTATGTGTTATTTCCTAAGACGTTCTTTAAATCGTGTTTAATGTTCCTTTTACAAGAAATTAAATTTTTCCTGGCTTTTTTCATTGCTACGAAAATGCTTATAAACTCTGATTATGAAAGAATCCGAATTTAGTAATATGATCTAGTAAAATAAAATGTGTGTCTCTTAATGTGATAAAAAGAGATTTAATGAAACTTTTAAAAAAGCTTTAAGTATCGAAACCTGAAGAAATTATTTTCGAATTAATGTTAAATACTGCGCTTTAAATCATTATATGGCATCTAACATCCTTCGGTCCAACTGGTATTTATTTTTCAATTTTTTTGAAAAGTTAATTCCGTTTAAATTTCTTTTTAAATGAACTATTCTTTCTCTTTTTGGAAGCTTTTTTTCAGTCTTTTAAAGATAAATTGATATCGTGCACGAATTTTTAAGCGTAAATGATTTGTCTGCCATCCAAATTATCCTGAAATATGTATTGGAGCTGTTCCCACTTTCCTTTCTGGTTAACATTCACGAAGAACGGAAGTTGGTACCCTTTGCTTTCACCTCTAGAACAAAAGGCGGTATTGTTCTTTCCCTCGACTTTCTCGTACACTTCCATAAAAGAATGCCACTTATAACTTGTGATTAAAACTTTTTGTCCAGATCAGGGGTTCTCAACTTGTAGTACATTCGTCAGCTACTAATGCTAAATTTTATTATTATTTGCGTGCAATTTTTACCCAAATGATTTAATGTTTAAAATTAATGTAAAATGGTATCCCCTTTTGACATTCTGTTTTAATCTTTATTACTGATGAATTATGTCTATGAAGTTTAGATTATTTGACATTTTTTTACAAAACTGAACGAACTGAATGCTAGTTTACAAGGTTCCAATATATCCGTCTTTACTGTATATGACAATAAATGCACCTGTGAAAAAAAACCATGAGTACAAAATTAGGAAAGTGGAAAGAAAGAAAATTATTTCACTACCAACATTAAAAGAGCTTCCGCAAGAAATAAATCTGTCACTAACTGAACAACTAATTAAAGATATAAAAAAAACACTACACAGGACATGCTAATGAGTTTCATTCCTACTTTCCTGCAAATTTCGAGAAGGGAAGTTGGATAAGAGATCCATTTCTATTTCGGATACTGTGCTAGATAAAGTTTCAGTTCAAGAAGGACGTCAGCTTTTAGATATTTCGTGCGACAGAAATCTCATGAATGAATTTTAAGAAGATTGAATATATGTCTGACACATCGATAAAATTTTTAATGCCTTTCATCACATCATACCTTTGCGAAACTGAATTTTTTAGCCCCGATAGTACTAATTAAATATAAATATAGGACACAGTTACACACACAGTTTCAGATAATTTCTTAATTGCGATTAATGTTTTGAAATCTACATTTAAGAGTACGCAGCATCAATGTAAAAATTGAATAATGCCAGAAACTGAATAATAAAAAAAGACAACTACATATTTGGTAATATACATCTTCGTATTTGCATTTTTACGAAATTACATTTGTATCAAAAAGAAGACCATGTCACTTATCTGTTTAAGAGACAAAACAAAATTTCTACTTTATATTCTGCAAATAAATTGATAATTTACTGGAGAATTTTGATACACCAAATATAGGAAACCAAAATATTAGATGCAGTTTCCAATGTATATTTTTATTAATCACGTTCCCGAATTGCCCGTTCTACGACGTCATCCAATAAGGGTTGCACATTAATGTTAAATTTGGCAGAACACTCATAGAAATTTGTTCCAAGTTGGGCCGCTTCAAATATTGCACGTCTTTGGTCGACTTCGCGGATGTTCGCCCCTGTAGGATCTCTAAGGTCGACTTTGTTTCCCACCAAATAGCAATCAGGCAAATGTGCGTGAACGTTGCGAAAAGTGGTTAAATACTCAGAAGTATTGTTTAGACTTTGTATATCAGACATATCAAAGACAAATAATAGGCAGCAAAATCGTTCCCATTCGTTAACGTAGTAGGGAGGATTCCTTTCAGGTAGCTCTTCTGGCTGATCAATAATATATCCCCTGAGAAATACTTGTATCCTTCGAACTGTATAGTTATTGCGTACACACCGATGAAAATAAGATACGTAGGAGTATTGTGGAGGTACTGCTTCAAGGACTCCTCCACTCATCTGTCCAAAGCGATATCCGAGGGTTTTCCTTCCTGTTCCAGCAGGGCCAACTATGCCGAAGGAGGCTTCCAACTGCAAAGGACGTTTCTTCGTTCTCACCTCATTCTCAATGTCTCGGACACTGCGTCTGTGACGCTCAAAAAATGAGGATGCCATCTTGTCTGTCTAATGCATTTGAGTTCAAAGCTTCATATACCTTATACATTATTGTTGCCATTTACTTTGTAGTATGTTGATCTATATAATTTTATGAAGTGCTCAAGTTCTTTGATGATCCTGCTTTCAAATAATTCTTCTTAATCCTGTAAATATACGGCATCCATAATTCGACCTGAAAACTGGTTACTGCTGGTATCATTCCAAAAGCATCGTGAAAGACTACCGATCTCTTGACCATTCGGTAACTACTATGAAAACAGGTCGTCAAGAAAAATATCTTTAAGCACTGCACCCCCACTAAAAGCTTAAGGTGAGCTTCATCGAGCAAACCTACCCATATCTTAGTGCAACGACCATTCTTAGGTGCATCTGTTAACGTATTCCCTTTCGAAATGCTACAGACTGAGATTTCAAAAACATCGCAATCCATAAGTTAATCTTCCGTGCACATTTCCATGGCCACCCTTTTGGTAACAAAAAGGATTATAAAATTTTGTTGCCCTGCTATTAAGATTCAAACACAATAGGAAAACGCTGACAGCATGATTACTTTCACTTTCGGTTCAAGCTCCCGTTCAGTGCCAGGATCCTACTATGGTTTGGATTGAGCTGGCTTTTCATTGGCTCTCAGCGTCACGTGACTTCGCTTGCTTCTGAATGATGTCATAGGAGAGCGCTTAGTTTGGATTTCGATTTTTGCCTTAGCTATTGTATCATGGAGAAACTAAAATTTTTTCTTTATCTTGAATTCATCAATCCCTTTAGAAATATCCAAATAATCATAATTAAAAGATAATTCTGGTTTTTCCATGATGCAATAGCTGAGATCCAAACTAAGCTCGCTGCTATGACATCATTCAGAAGCAAGCGAAGTCACGTGACGCTGAGAGCCAATGAAAAGCGAGCTCAATCCAAACCATAGTAGGATCCGTAAATATGCGTGTCACTCTGGCAATGTGAAGCTCCCTAGAGAAAGCTTTAATTAATGAAATAACAAGCGGTTCAAAATTCTAGCAAAAATTAAAGATTGCGGATATGGATGGACATTTAGGGGTCTATTCTGGAACCCCCGGTTGGGTTGGATTCCGCACGTTAAGAACGGAACCCAACCCAACTCCCAACCTAACCGGGGGTACCAGAATAGACCCCCTAATCCCTCAAACACGCACATCTGAGTTTTAAAAGCTGTGGACCTACACTAACAAGGAACAAATTGGCAGAGCGTCTACAGAAACTTCTAGATACTGGAAGATTTTGCATTACACAAGAGGAACAAGTTTTAACAATTAAAATATGTGATCATTTGGTAAGTTTAAAAATCGTCATTTCTTTTTTCCTCTCAAAGCTATTCTAGCATTCTGTTGCAGAGTAGTTTTATTTCATAAGATCAATTACTAAACAAAAATTTACTTGAATTACTCGTGCCAGTATTAAATCGAGTTTTCTAACCACATTGCAGGCTTCAAATTATTTCAAATATTTAGACAAGGTGCCACCTAAGAATTACACAACTATTTTTGAAAATCAAGTTAGTATCATCCTCTTCTACTTTTCCATCCATTTTTTTGTTGTTGATGGTGATGATATCTTTGGTGAAATTAAATTGACAGTCATTGACATCTTTCAAAGGCTTCCTTATTGAATACCTGAATATTTACAGTTGTTGAAGTAACACCCTATATTAAAACTACTTTGTATTCCGTTGGGAAAGGATCTTAAAAATGTTAGCCATGTCATATGACAAGAAATAACCAGAGTTTGTATCTCGCACACACGTTATAATGACACACAGTGCGAATCTGAAGTATTCGATTTTAACATTGTGCTATTGTGTTCACAATTTCATGCAATGCTATGAATATTTATATGAGATTTTGAGCTTTCTGTACTTGTTGTTGTGACTGATCCCACTTGATCTAGCGCAGGGGTGGGGAACCTGCGGCCTTGCCAGTTATTTACAATTTGCCTTGAAATAATGTACCTGTCTGTAATCTCTACTAATAATAAAGGAGAATGTGTGTGTCTGTGTGTTTGTCCTCTACAGGGCAGACCGCTGGACTTAGGGCTACGAGATTTGGCACAAATGTACTTTTAAGAGTGGGAATGTGCACCTCGGATCTTTTTTTTAAATTTTAATTCAAAATTAAGCAAAATTTTGGCGTTTTTCCTTAATAACTTCTGAAAATATTACAGCATAAAAATCATTTTTGCGCCATCTGAAAGTGCAAAAAACATAACCATTTCAATTATATCAATTAAGTTGCTTTACAATTTTTCTCTAATTTTAATAACCTTTTAAAAATATTTTTGGCATAATTTACAGCAATACTTTTCATTGTTGCAACGCAATTCAAACCGTTTTCATTGTTTGAACAAATATTTAATTGTTTATTTCTCTTTCATTGTTGAAAGCTAAGGTAATATCCTAATGAATTTTGCTTTCATTTTTCTTTTATTCAATTTTTTTGTGGAATCAGCAAACCAAACTCATTGAGATATTGGGTATAGGAAGAAATATATTCAGTAAGCTGAATGATTATGGCTGCTATGTTTTCATTCTTTTTTAAGCATATTTTAATTCAGTAAGCATGCCGCTGACCATAAAATGTGTATCGCAATTTTAATGTTGAAATCAAATGCATATTTTGCAAGCGGATTAAGAAAGTGAAGCTGGCGCTGACAACTTGCAATTAGATGTTACATGACATGGTCAGTTATTTGACTCCATTAGGGACATTTATGTAGACAGTTAACAGAATAGATGCAAGACTACTAAAAGAGCATTGGTTAAATATCTGCTACGGTGTGCTTACGTTGTTAACGGAACCATGAGTATAAAATAATGCAAGATTCAATTGAAATTATATTCCCGGCGAACAAACTGGTCGCCGAAGGCGGTTAGTATAATAATAATTACAGAACAATAATCCTTTAGATTCTGCTCGAGCGGCCTTTTGCCCGACTACCGAAGTTAACTGAGGCCTTTCAGTGCAAAAAGTTCCCCCACCCCTGATCTAGCTTATCGGTTCAATCCATGAGTCAAGGACTCGTTATAAAAGAGAGGTGGACATGTTAATAGATGCCTGTAGAGTACGGTAACTTTTTTCTTTCATGGTATATATGTCGGAGACGAATTGAGATAATCAGGTTACAGTTTTTCTTTCTTTTTGACTCGTATCAAATTCGTATACCGCACACAATGTGTTAATCGACTTATGCATAGTTACAATCCAAGTTTGTTTTACGTTAGTGTCTAAATGTGATATGTCTAAATCTGCCTATGTTTTATATTCATCGTAATCTTAGTCCTCTAGAAACTATATAAATAAAGTTTTAAATGCAATAAGTTGCATTTCTACAAATTATTTACGTTATTATAGACTCCGTGTTTATCTTTTCTTGAGATAGTTATGGCGAAGTAACGAAAAATGACGGTGGAAACTCGAGATTTTCTTTCTTGGAGCCTGAAAACGCGCTTCTGGAATAACATACACCAAAATTAAATTCTTATCGTTTGTTTCGGACCAATCATCAATTGAAAACAAGTTACTGGAATCAAAAAATAATGAATAGTAATAAGGATATTTTAAGGGAAAAAAATATTAAATTGGTAATGCTACCATATGACTGCATTTTAATTTCATTTCTTTTCCCATAAGACGAACGAAAATGAAGCGAAACCCATCCACTCAAATTCACTCTCAATCTGTTTCAAATTTGAGATTGTCTAATTAATGGCATTAAACTAGAGTATAAGTAGTTATAAGTATAAGCTGAAGAAAGTCATAAAAAGTTTTGTTCACAATTTTGAAAACTTTTCTTAGATAATGTTATGAACTTCATAATATGAAGGTAACTGTAGATAAGATAAAGAGGGGGGGGGAGATAGAAACGATATAGAAAATTTAAAACTCATGTATTATTGTAAATTCATTGATACCATTATAATTATACATTTTTAATTGATCCAGTCGAATAGTTCCGTGGATAATCCGTGGAGTTCCGTGGAGTGTATCTGGTAGTTCATAAAATTTAATTTCACAAAGGCGAACGAATAGAGGTTATGAAAATAATAGAAATCAAATATCAACAATTTTTAAAATCTTAGTTGAATTTGCTGATTAATCAATGAGGCAAATAGTTTAATCGAAAAGTTTCAAAATTGATAAAGATGTAATTGCTTTAACTGTTTTCACCTTTGACTTTTAATCTATGGATCCAGATGCTTTTTTGTCTCGAGATTCAGCAAAATGTGTTCATAAAAGCATTTTATATATTTTCTCAGTGTCGTAAACTAGCAGCGCCCTGTTTTCTCCACCATACTTGTGTTCTTATTGATCCCTTGGGTTTCTTACTGTAAGCTTTGCCTTCTTAATTCCATAAAAAGTGGGCGAGGCCTTCTTTTGTCTTCCCTTCTTAATCCCAGGCCTGATCCAAAGTGGACTTTTGGCCAAATGCGATGGAATCCTTCTAATAATCGTTATCCGTTTGTATACAGTCTTTTACTGACGGAAGAAGAAACTACTGCAAAGCAACAATTCGTTTTGTTTGTGTCTGCAATATCTTGGATGAATTCTTTTTTCTTCCAATAAGCTGTTAATGAAATAAAAATTCATATGAATCTTTCATTGTTAACGATCTTTCTTGACCATAAGAATTTTAATCTCAGTTTCATGAACATTGTCTAAACGTTCAAGGCAGTTAAACCTCACTGAACATTTTAAAATAATGCGAGATTTGTACGTTTTTGCGGTCGTAACTTCTTTATCTGCTTTTCAAATTAGACTGTATTGTTATGTTTCACCATCCTCATCTATAAGAATAAATGTTTAAATGGTAAATTATTAAATACAGTAATTAGTGACTAAATTGCGTCTCAGAAGAATAGCAATGTTTTGCCATCAGAACATGTTTATCACTAAAATCAGAATTTACTGCTTCAGAAGTTAAAACAAGAAATTAAAGAATAACTTTTATATTTTTCTTCGGTTTTTAGACCGAAGTTATGTTGTGAAAATTGAGAAAATAAAGGAAAGAATAAAGAAGATGAATCAGGGAGCCAATTTCAGAATTTTGTTCAAAATAAAATAAAGAAAATGAGCAACAAAAGAATTATTCAGCGACCCATTTTCGAATTTTTTTTTCTTAACCTTTTTCTTGTGTCGAGTCGGACTGGACATTCTGAATGATGCATCTTTTACACATTCTTGTTGGATAGCGCTTATTATAAAACCCATATAATAGCAAAATCACAGATTAATTTTGGGGAATTAAAACGAATTTATAACATTTTTCAGCTTCCTAAAGCGCTAAATCAATCTTTACACTCACACGTGTATGATTATGCATCTTATTATCCTTCGGAGTACAAAGGGTTAACACTGTTCTAATTTGAAGCTGTTTCAGTCCTGACATTTAATCTAGGTCGTAGAACACCATGCTTAAATTAACTCGTCTGTGATAAATCTCTGTTCATATGATATCTAAGATAAGCGATAAATGCCGGTAGCACCTGATTGGTGTCATTTCTCCATTGTTGGAGGTTACCAATTTTTGTTAAAATGGTTCTTACTTTTTCATACTTAATTTTGGAATTGAATATTTATATGCTTAATATTTTTTCCTTAACCGTTCTTATACTGAAAGGCTCCCTTTACTTAAAGATTTATATTCATCACTTCAGCATTTTTTTGTGTATGTAGTAATACATATTTTCTGTTAGTCAATTTTGAATTATCTTTACTCGGACAAAACGAAAGTAATTGTTAAAAATAAAGTTATTAACAAAACAAAAGTTAGTGTCAGTTGATTCATCAATTCGGTTTTTCATGCTTGGTTTTTTATTTCTTAAGCACTCTGCCAATGTGCATGAGATTTTCTACTACAACTTTCGTTAATAAATCTTTGACTATCAGATCTGAGATATTTTTGGCACGCTGAAAGCCAGTCTTAGACGGGCACAAATCTTCTATAGTTATCAATAAAAAAAGCTTATTCAACAAATTTATTGAAATTTTGTTTGGCATTGATTGCAAGACCAAAATCTTTTCTTTACTTCTTATTTTCTCGCACAAAAGAGGATTCCAGTTGAATTCATTAAAAACGCGAGAAAGGTTTTCCTTCTCAGTACAAAATCGGTCTTTTACAAATAATCGCCACTCGCATCAAAGTGTCAGGTTTTATCTTCCTTGTATTGGGTTTCAAAAACTAACAGCAAGCAAGTTACCATTAATCACAATAAATTTCCCGAAACTGATGGAAGAATCTTTAATTACATTCCCGGCGGTTACAGGGGAGCACGTCGAAGTCCTAGAAAACGAAGTAAACTCTGACTTCTCTTCAAAGCCGTTTTAATTTAGATCCAAGAGAATCTCCACCTAATCCCTCGTAAGAAATTTAATACTTTAAGACTTTTCCCCCTAAGCACTTCGAGCCTGATGCAGGTGAATAAAAATTCCTCTCATTACTTGAAACAAATTAAAAGAAACGTTTTTTGATAGATAAGACTTCCTGTCCCTAGGATTTCGAGACATTCTTTTATCTCTTCGAAAACTTCGTTTTAATCTTTTTCGGTACCCTTACAAATGTCATGGCTCGGGTCACCTTCATCTCCACTACTGAACCGATAGCGCAGTCATCTTGGGCCGTATCTTCCGAATGGAAAAATCGATTAATAGTTTGTATATAACTAGCTAACATCATCAGCGTGTGTGTTTTCTTTAACCCTTTCAAGTTCACTACATGTTTCGTTTTCAAAATTACTGAATTTATTTCCAAAATGAGTATTAGACATGCAGCTGATCATAAATATGTAAAGGAAAAAGAATTAGCATTTTTTATTTTCAAGAAATTTGTGGTTTCACAGTGAAACCAATGAGGGGTAACGGGCTATCCCCCCGAATAAATTATCAACGAAATGCAATTTAAATTATGTATTTAATTTATAAGTATACGTGACTATTCAACCTTCATAAAATTAAATATTACATACGAATATTCAACTTTAAAAACGTCAATTTGTGCAAGAACTCGATTCATTTTGTTTTTCTTAGAGATCAAATGCAATTTATCTCTTACAATGCCGATATCTTTGTAAATACTAACGGTATTGAACTGGAATTTTTATATAAGTTGGCCTATATATCTGGCTTTTAAGCTATGAGCGAAAAATTATTCTACGTTTCGCCCATAGAATAATTTTTCTAAACGTGCACTGAAAAAATTCTAAATATGTGGTTTCACTGCGAAACCAATGAACGCGAATGGGTTAAATATGCGACAGGTAACAGATGTGCAAAATGTTAAATGCGTTAGATTAGTTTTGTCTCAACTATTAAAAAATCGCATCACCTTGTGTACATTTTATGATACAAAATGAAATTTCGATAAGTAATTGTACTTTCTGATTTTATATGATATCAACTAGGAATTCTTAATATTTTGGTCCTGGAAT
Organism: Araneus ventricosus; assembly: GCA_013235015.1. Classification (NCBI taxonomy): domain Eukaryota; kingdom Metazoa; phylum Arthropoda; class Arachnida; order Araneae; family Araneidae; genus Araneus; species Araneus ventricosus. Next base: position 211,503 of record BGPR01000902.1, read on the forward strand.
CGATCTTTTCTTTTCAGTTTTGCTTTCTCATCATTTCTAATTTTTATAGAATATTTCCTTATTTCTAATTTATTATAACTAATGTTATTTGTTAGAATATATTGGAGGTAATAATTTTTAGTTAGAACTCTGACTAATAATCATTATTTTTAACTAATTAAACTTAATATTTTGCATGTTTTATTAGTTAATATCAAAATATTATTTGTGTAATACATAAACAGGGTGACCATAAAATAGCGCCAGGTGTTCAGAGTCTACTAATAAATAATCTATTGGGAGAAACTGAACAAAATTCGATGTATTCTCATAGTGGAACATGCAGTTCAAATTTCTTAAGTAAAAATAATTGGTATGTCCAAGAGACGATATGTAGCCTTGAAAAATACAGTGTAACCAATATAGTTTTTGGAACATCAGACAGGCTAACGATGGCAAACCCATAAATTAAACTTTGAACGCACACCCGTTACACTTGGCCCAATAGGTTACACGATATTGGACAAAGTGTAACGTAATGTACGTGCAACTCAGTACACGCCATGTTAAGCTGCCTGTATACGTATCTATTTTGAAGGCTGGCGTCTTGTTTTTATAACAAGCATTAATTTCTGCTTATTTTGTATTCAGAAATCAATTTTCTCAATTTTCCTCTATCTTCTCTAGTTTTTGGTGATGAGTACTTCAAATTAAAAATCACTCTTTTGCTGAATTTTTAGTGTTTACATAGCTAGTTGATTTCTACATTTATATCGGAGTGTCCTCTTCAGTCCATTTATCAATTTGACAGAGAATATTTTTTAGTGCTTAAGTGAGTATTTAAACTTGACATTTTCATGGAGGATTTCTATAATTATTTAGTTGCTAAATTCAATGTTACAAACCTCTTTGTATCACTCTAGGTTGATGATTGCTTGCCATCGTTTGTAACCTTCTGACGGTGTATGGCCAAAAATGGCGCTGTTAATGTGATGGGCTCTTTTTAGCTAAATACATTAATAAAAGAAATCATGAATAAAATCTCTCGCTTTTTTTAAGAAAAGGATTAAGTTTCTGCTCGATGAAATTTTATTTTTCTGATAAAATAAGGGAGGAAATTCTTTCGTATCTCTTCAGGGTGGTAGAGATTAACTGCAAGCAGGTAAGCCGTGCTTCTTTTTAGTACGCTTTTAATTCTAAACAGAAATAATCTTCAGGTGTATTAGTGCATTTATTAAGGAAGCATTTATTTAAAATGCATGGTTTTATTTAAAAATTTTTTTATTCCGTTACTTCTTTTCATATTAGATATGACGGTAACCATGTTACTTTTTACTCAATCCAGAAAAGTTGAAGCTACACGAGAACTATTTTAACTAATTTAATTTTATATTGCCATAATCATAAAAAATGTCAAGTGGTGCTTTTGGGGGGGGGCTGCTACTGATCCTAATAGTTTCCTCTATCGTTAAATAATGAAATGAGCTACATGTTTACATTGTTGTCAGGTAGCCAAACGGTGATACTCGGAAATACGAGTATCACTGACATCTGTTGTAAAATCTACGCGTTTTTCTACATTTGTTGTAAAATCTAACTAAAAATGAGTCTCCTATAAACTGTTAATATGCGAATGGGATTGCCAGTTAAAATTAATACGACAGAAGAAATTATTTATCTAGAAACAGACAATATTAGGTACTGAACGTATAATCCTGTCGACCACGAAATCCCGCCAACTTGCACCAATCTATTTGGCTCAACTTTGGTGCTTATAATCAGTTTAGCCTTTAAGGAGTTTGACGCCAAATTCATTGACGCGTCCTCTGGCGATTTTATTTTATTTAGCTGAAATGGTTGACTTGATAACACGTAAGTACCCAATATCCTTAAAATTATCGAAACAGAAGAGCATGAATATTCATGTTCTGCAGATAAACGTTTCTCACGCTCAAAATTTCTTGTAATGTTCACAATATAAAGAAATAAAATAAAAAATAGACTTTTCGTCGGATCCTTTATATTTTAGGTGAGAACATGTCTGTGAGATTTCGAAAGTTAAAGACGTCATTGAGCCTAATTTCATACAAGTCTTTCTAAACGACTTGTAATCAAGGAGTGGAATTATGTCTGAAAACATCGATTTGAAAAGAAATCGAGAAATTTTCCACTGCCTGTCAGACAAACTGTGAGAATGATTATTTGTGATCTTTAAAAGTTTTCAAAGCACAAAAAGATTTTGATGACAGCATTTGACGCGGAATGTAGGGCAAAAGCCCCTTTTCCTTTCACATCTTCAAATAAATTCAAGATAGGGAGTTTTTTACGACTTTGTGTGTAAAATACGGAAAAACTAATCTTCAAAAAAATTGCAATGGTCTTGAGCCATAACGTTTTATTATTGGGCCCTTTCGCCGAAATTCATAGGATTTTAAACCTCTGGAGGCAGAGAAATTGAGAAGGTATCCAACAAAGCTAAGATTAAAGACATCTTGTCAAGGAAAGAAAAAGCTGCTTGTTGTTTAAGTTGCCATAAAACTGGCACGGGCCATTTTTTTATTTCAAAAACTGTGTCTTCTTAATAAGCTCCTCATCTTCCTATATATTTTTATTAAGTTTTAAACGTCATATGGAACCGAGCATAAAATCCTTATAAAAGTGCTTCAACTTATTTCAAAAGCAAGTTGTTTGAGAAAATACTGTGTAGCATATTTGAGAAGTGGATGACTCTCCAACAGTAATAAGTTTATTTCTAGTATTGTTGGATATTTTTTTATCATACTAGAGTAATCTTCAACAGAGAATCGAAACTACTGGAAATTTAACGATAATCTTAAGAGAATTACATTGCGCTTAAAAAAAGTTGACAGGAAAAAGAACAGTGTCAGAGAAAAACAGAAAGATGCATGATTTATTCATTTCGATTCTCGAAGGGGAAATATTTTCAGTTAATTCAATGGTATGAAATGAAAACTCTGAATGCTCACCCATCGTTCCAGCAGGCCTCATTCTCTAATTATTTCAACTTTATTACTTAGGTTGGAACCTGGTCCAAAATGTAAATATGGTGATCTCAGCCCTTTCATCGTTTAAACGCATTCATTTGAACATTTATCAAATCTTAATATAACTAAAAGTCATTGTGGGTATGTGTGTATGTGGATATGGGTGTATGCGGGTATGTGGCTATGTTCCACATCTCCGCCTAAACCAATGGACGGTTTTCAACCAAATTTTTTACACTTATTATTTAAGTGTACACTTATTATTTAAGGGGAAGACACTTATTATTTAAGGGGAAGACACTTATGAATTTTTCTAAGTCCAAAAATTAATTAAACAGGCTGTTAATTAGAAATTAACCGAAACCGTTTTTCCGCGTAACTTCGGAGCAAATTGTCCGACAAAAAATATTTTTATACCATCTTAAAGTTCAAACTTTTACCTTTTCAATGATAACAATTTTATTTCTGTGACATTTTCCCTTTGATTGTAATTAATTTTTAAAAGTTAAGTTCCATATTTTTTAATTACGTGCAGACGATTTTGAAATAACGAAGATTTATAGCTACTCCGTTGCTAGGCAACGGTTAGACTTTGAACTAATTCACCTTTACTTCTGAAAATTTTGCTTATTTTTATAAATATCCATATAATATAATAAATGCGAAAGTGTGTCTGTCTGTTTGTTACGCATTCACCGCAAAACTACCAAACCGATTTGGATGAAAATTGGCAGAGTTGTAGCTTGAAACCCAGGAACGGACATAGGAGAGGTGACATCATGTTAGATTCCTTATTTTTGATTACAGATAACAATTAAATAATTAACAAGCGATTTGCGCTGACGATTATTACTTTATTTTTCAATCAATTGTCACGTGATCCTTCAGAAAAGCACAAGCATTTGAAATGACTTATTTTTAAAGTCAAGCATTACGTGATCTTGCTAATAAAAGAAATAAATATAAGTTTGTGGAATAATAACTGAAAAGTAGACGCCAGGACAGAAAACTAATGATAGATATGATATAGTTTCAATTTTTAGATTAAAATTTAAAAACCAAAGTTAATTATAACTAAAGGAAAATATCGTCCAATGTTTACTTAAAATAAGAGCCTAATTTAGTGGAAAGGTTGCCAAAATAATTCTTTATCGCTCTTTTTATCGACATCCAAGATTTGTTTGGCTGTTAAATTTGTAATCAAACGATTTGGATAATCACTGGCGGTTAAATTTTAAACCAATCAATTTAGCTAATTACAATAGTTCCATTTCGCATTTTAATGCTTTAAGAGCTTTTTTCAACCGATTTAAAAAGAAAGGATTGCATAAACACAATGAACACGGAATTCAACGTTTTGGTTACTAAAGAAAGAACTGATTAGAACTTGGCGCTTGATACAGTTGCCAAATAGATTTGGCGTTTGCTAGAGATTCAAACAGTGTGTTAAATTGGGACTTTTTCAAAATTATTCACAGTACAGAGGAACTGATAAGCAAGGTTTATCCTTCCCTACAAGCTAATAAGAGGAATAGAGATTGTTTGTTGATTGGGTAATTTTGGCATTGAAAGTTTAGGTCAGATAAATGAAAAAAAATGCTTCACAAATGGAGGGATGTATTACAGAATATCTATCTGTAGATACGGTAATGGGCAATAACAAGTAAAATCATATTCTGTAGAGTTCTTCAACCACATAGAATTGTCAGGGATACCTTCCGACAAACTGAGATTAAAATTCGGTGTGCCAGAACTATCCATACGTAACCTCGATGTACCGAGACTGCCCAATGGCACACGGTTTCAAAATACACACTTAGGACCAAAAGTCGTGCTAGCTACTGATATGACTGGCATAGCGAGAGGTGAGAGTGCTAAATTCTACGCATTCCGATAATACCGAAGGATTTACCATCCCAGTTCAAAAGGTAACAATTCCCTTTAAAATTAGCATTTGCCAGACTCAGGGTCAGACACTCAAAGGGGCAGGCGTACATTTGGAAAAATCATATTTCTTCCGTTGGTAACTATATATGGCATATTCGCGTGTGTCCAGCCCACTAAACTTATACATCGGTGCAAAAAACGTCGTATACAAAAGTGTGTTATCATATATAAACAATTTACATAACTGTAACAGCAGACACATATACAGTAAACTCAGTTAGTCGTCCAATTATGTATTATCAACCATCAGAACTTTTAATTTCCCCTTTCTACATATAACGAAATATTTACATTAGTGAATTTAAAAAAAGTAACAATTCAAATTCTTCGCGCACGAAGTCGCGGGTAACAGCTAGTATTACGAAATAAAAATGGCAGTGAAATACAACTTCGATTTCACTAGAAAACCCATGAACGATAAAAGGCTCCGGGGTTCTTCTTGTTACATAACATGATTTTGTGCAGTAGTAATTAAAAGTGATAGCACTATTGATAGTAAAATTAACTTGTATTATGATAGTAGATCATACAAAAGCTTTCTTCTATGTTAGAAATTCAAAAACATCAAATATTGAGTTACTTGTTTGATGGAGTTTTATTACTTCATGTGAAATTTTAAAATTCCAAAGATTGCTTGGTAAATAAAAAGTAATTAAAGAATTTAAAACAACAGTCAAACTGTCATAAGTGTTTCTTGTTTATTTCCAAATAACTTTTGACCATCAAACTAACTTTGAAATAATATAAAAGGCATTTTACAAAGGGAATAATAATGTACTCGTTGTAATTTATCAATTTGCCTATTAATGCTCCAACTACGCATCTCACAATTTATATGAGTTGGGTGTTGTTTTTTCTACTACATCCCTCAATTCCCGAGGCCTAGTGAATTCAGTTTATACTACGACGTACACGACTCGTATAATAGCGTTTCATACAAATAGCAATATGCATATTGTTGCAAAGGTATTGTTAAATACCGTTTCCCTGTCATGTTAGTCTTATGGTAGAAAAGAGAGATTTACAGAGACCACCGACCTTGGCAATGGCCCACCCACCCATGACCCTGGCCTTGGCGACAAAATGAAGAACGCGAGCTGGTAAGCTGATAGACGCGGAGCGCTATGGATAGTGCTGTTACTGTTATTTATTAGTGATTTGCTTATGCTGTTAATTTATACAAGTGCTGTTCTTTGTGTACATCGTGTTTTCGGGAATATTTGTAGAAAAAAGCGTTGTTTTCCATTATCCAACTGGTTGGACTACATTCAGAGTACACCCACCGGACGATTTTCGTAACAGTGTACATATTTTCAACCGTTGCATTTAAAAAACTTTAGAAATAAAGAAGAAATTAATGTTAGAAACAACAAATCAAATAAATTTGATAGTCTATGGTTAAACCGGAGGACATAACGAGGGGTGAACAAGGGTGTTAGATATACCCGCGGCTGTCACGAAAATAATAGTTGATCGCATATTTTACGTTTCTTAAAGGCTGAAGTCGACGAATTAGGCAGGATAGAAGAAAAATAAACATTGTGCACCGTGCGGCATTTACCCTCGCTACGTCACTGTTTTTACCAAATACTGACTGCAGCAATTATTTTTTTGAGTTAAAGAAATGCAAAATCCCTTCAAATACTGGCTTTCAATAAAACTTTTCAGCCAAATTTCCTCATGAACTTTGTTGCGCACTTATAGTGTAGGCATACAAATTGTTAATGAATGCCCAGTTTCCCAATGCTATGCATTTAAACAGCAGCTACATCAGTTCACTCAGTGCTTTATCAGTGAAGAGATCTACTGCAAAATTTTTAGATTTAGGTGAACATTTCGATCCTTTCATTCTATTATTCCCTTACCAGGGCCAACAAGGAAGGGGGAAAAACTGCATTAAACCTTGCTATATTTTTTTTCAAAAAGTTTGTTATTTTTTATCATCTTTCCTTTTCCATCAACATGACGAACACTCTTCCATTCGAAGAGATGTAGCCGTCATTATCGAAGTTCCAAAAATCCTGTGGAATGAAAAAATAAAAGAGAGGGGCTTGCATTTTCCGAGTTTTTACGAGCGTCTCGCCCATTACACCTGGACTCGGCCACTGAGGAATCATTTTACATTTATGGGCGATCCATAAACATGCGAGGGTGATCCTTTTTTATACGGTCCCATCGTACAAAGGAGTCCCCTCCTTCTTTTTAAGGACTGGCTTTCAAAATGAGGACATTACAAGGTACGCTTATTGGGAGGGATTTCGAGATATTTCTAGACAGGCATTAACAGGACGAGAGAACTCTTTGAAAGAAAAAGAAATATTGGGAACAGGCCGGATCATTAAAAGAAAACTACATAATTTGACTTGTATGTATTGGCTCAAAATTTTGTCTGATATCATTTTTATTTGATTAAAATATTTTTTCTGACGAAGTCTGCTTATTATATGAGACTAGGGTGAATCTAGACTAAGACGCTCCACCTTTACCAATGAGCAACATTGGGTGTCTCGTAAGCTCCTAGGTTACTTTAAAAATCAATGATTTTTGTTGAACTTGATTTCCTTTCCTTTATTTTTAGATTTAGATACCAGAAAATTGCGAAGATTTATGATGGAAAGATTTGTTTTTGCATGGGTTTTGTGGCACAAAAGTCACTTTTGGTTAAGCTGAGCCAAACTCCAGGGCTGTCTTACCAAATGGACTAATTGGGCTATAACCCAAAGGCGCCTGCAAATTTACTACATTTATTTTATTTACTATTTTAATTTTGAAACAAAGAAATTATTTATTATAATTTCAAGTATGAAAAGGTTCCAATTTGTCAAACTATAAGACGTTAATCAGAGAACCTGCGACTGTTCTCTCTCTCTTTTTATCTTGAATTATTTTATTATGTAGGTATTTTTTCACAAGCGTTCTAATTCCTAGCTACGATTCTCTAGCGCCAATTATCTCTAACCCAGGGTGCTGAGATTTGTTAAGACGGCCATGCCAAACTCAGTCTTGAAAGAAACAAGCATAATTATAAAATTCAAAAAACTAAATTACGTGACAATACAAAAAAGATCCTGCGAAAAGTAAAAGTACAGTCAAGAAACTGAAGCTTATTTTTAACCATATATTGACTCAAACAACAACTTGTGGGAATTTTATTTTAAAAATAGTGCCCATTAATTTGACTATGAGCAAATTACTCGTATTTGAGCGTTTTCGTGAACAGAAGCTAAGATCTACATTACGATGAATATTTCATTCTAAACGATGGAATATTTCATTCTAAACGATGGAATATTTCATTCTAAACGATGGAATATGGTTTAAACATACGAGACAAACCAGTCACGGAGTTTTGTTATACTGATTACGTAACAATGGATTTAACTCTCTACAAGCTTAATTCAGATTTATGTTTATTTTTAATCACTTTTTTTATTTCACCTTCTAACGCCTTAATTTCAAGATGTAAATAATTAAGATATGAAAAAAATTTGTTAGATTTTTGCGATGTTCCGTATTGAGGGCAATGGCCACTTCTCACTAAGCTCATTAAACCTGACATAAAAATGGAGTATAGTGTTGAACAGACTGGATAATAACTAAATTAATAAAGATTTTATTTTTAAATCTAAGCACAGATTTGAATTCAACTGAAAATTTATAAATTTAAATGCATACAAGGTCAATTTTTGGGTAAAAAATGCATTAAAATTATAACTGTGCTTTATAAGTGTATTCCTTGGTAGTAGTCGTTACATGGTAATTCATGGAATAGTCATGTGATATGCGATAAATTAATACAGTTCTGCATGCATCGTGTGTAACTCCCATGTACCCTGTTGGCATCCAATGGTTGAAATATAAAATATTGATAAACAGAAAAATCATGACTTCTGAATTTCAAGGTTTATCATTTAAATCTATTCATATGAGAGCCTTTTCTTTCATAGAAGTAAAACAATCCTTTGTAATTCGATATGTTATTCCTTTTCCACAAAGCGGAATGAAATTTCAAACAAAATCTTTCTTCCGGAGAATCACGCCTATCTGAGCACTTTTAAACAATTCGCTTCTCCAAAACCCACCTTCAACAAAAGGAGTGGGATAGATAATGGTTTTATGGAGGGGCTTGCTGCGAAATTGCCACTTCTCCTATTGCACGCATTTTCCAAGTGGCAGGCACGCCTCTCAGTTTGAGGTTTCAGATTTTTACATCCAATTTTACACCCGGGACACCGCATTCCAAAGGGGCGGGAATCGAAATTCCACCACTCTTCATCGAATATCCCCCTCCACTCCATTCCAGACAGAGATAAAAAGGGATGCATCATTCCCCCCTTCTTAATAGAATTCGGAGAAAGAGCGACCATCTTTCATTCGAGGATGACACTCAGGAGCCCATTTCCAATTTAGATCCAGGTTAGGGAAAAAAAAGTTTAGAGTGATCGGAATATTTTAGAATGCGTTCGAATACATGACGAACGAACTTTCCAGCAGGCGGGTATTACTTTCACTTCCTTTTTTTCCCTGTCCCATATAGCAGTGGGATGAGCCTTCATTAACACATTTTTTGCATTTTGATTGTGGTATATATCTTAGAATACGAAATGCGCAGATAATTTAATCATGTAATCTTTCTTTATCATCGACTTCTTTGATGAAATCTTGATATCATTTCTACGACGACTTAAGTAGTATATTCAACGGAATCTATACTTATAAAAGGCAGTGTGTTTGTGTGTGTGTGTGTTTTGTGTGTGTGTGTGCGTGTGTAGTGTGTGTAGTGTTGTGTGCTGTATTGTGTGCGTGCGTGCGTGCGCGATGTCCAGACGACTTACAACTTTGGAATTTGGCACACAGGTAGTCCTAACGGTGACGAGATGCACCTCGAAGCCGGATTTTAAAATTTAATCTAGAAAATTTTTTTATTTAATGTGTTATTGTTTGTTTTTTGGACAGGTTTTCTTCTGCACTAATTTTACTCTAGCCAGAATGGTTTCAGATAATGCTCTTACAAAAATAGACACCATCGGAAAAGAGCACTATGATTTCCACGTTCTAATGAAGTTAGTTTTAAATTTCTAACGATAATTTACTGAATTTTTGAAAAATTTAAAGCTGTCGTTAGCCTAATAAACTTTGTTTGGAATTTCATTTCTTGCATCCGCCGTTTTCAATTTTGTTATCAATTTGAAATTTGTTAAAGTAATAAACACAACGTTTCTCTCGTATTTAGACTAAAATTTTAAAATTGAACTAGTTAGTTTGAATTTTAATTATTTTTTCTGAGTGTTAAAAATTTTTCCCTTTCGCGTTCTTCAAGATGGTTCTATATTCAGGAGTCAGTGACGTATTTTTCCAACATGCATTTCGTCAGAAATCACGTGACGCATAACCCCCTTTACTTCGCGTCGACGGATAATTCTTTTTTAATTTGTTTGTTTTTATACTGTTTGACCGTTAAGGTACTACGCTGATTAGAAAAAAAAGAATTTGGAAGCCTTCTAGGAGCCCATATTTTTTTCTTTGTCTTGACCATGTCAAATCAGCTATACGTTCAGACCAATGATGCAATTTTCCTTCTTTTTTGTTACATTAAAGTACTTTCGGAATGATAAAGGACCATGTACTTACTGAAAAATCTGCTTCAAAACATTCACGATCGTCTCAATCTCTCATTTTAGAAAGACAGAAAAGAAGCATGATTTCAAGAACTATTTACTAGATGCTTAAGTTTAAATATGAGTGAAAGATCTTATCTTTCTTTTCTTTCTGCCTCTTCTTTGATTACATTTGGATATTTTAAATATAGAAATTATATTTGTCTGCATGTTAAAAAGGGCGCATTATTTCATTAAATCATTTAAATTTCATACGCGTTTTCATTCTTTAACATTTTGCCCTGGTTTGGGATATCAATCTTTTAAATCCCTAAAAAAAAAAAAAACTTTTTTCGAAAATATTGGTTACATTTTTTTACTCTAGTATGCTCAAATGTCATTATCGAAGATGAAATAAAGCGGAAGCAATAATTTGTACTTTTGTTTCTGATTTCAAAACTTTTTCATGTCATTGTAGCGGTTTTTTTTTTTTTCACTTTTTTGAAGTCTTTTGATTCCACGGCAGCGCCATGATTAGCCTTCTCACTATGTCTAGTATATTTGTTACGGTCAATATTAAGATATTGGTGTATTCATAAGTGTAATGGTTCTTTCCCTGGTTATTACTATAAATTTTGGGTAATTATATACATAATAACCGAAATTAGGTATATATAACCCATGTAGTAGTCATAATAGCCGAGTTATTCACGTTCATGTAACATATATTTACTACTTATAAAGTTCAAGTCAATCAGAAAATTTTCTAATGCACCCAAGTTTGATTCTCAGTTCTTTAATAAAATACCAAATGTTACTAAATACAAATTTTGCGAAGATATATTTATCATTAATGAAGCATTCTCATTATATAAAACCAATAAATCACATATACTATATAAAACTATGGATATTCATTTAGAGCTTCTTTTGCTTATCTTTTTGATTATTCGTTCGATCCTGTTCATAACATATGATTAAGAGAGGAAATATGAAATAATTAACGTATTTTCATTTTATCATTCTTATCTTTTCTTTCATAATTGACAGGATGGGTCTGAATATACAAGTTGCTTTTTTAGCGAAATAGAGTCAGGGATCAAATAGAAAATCCGAGGACAATCTCAAAAGTATTGATTTTGAGGTTACAGCTGTGGCATAAACACTCAGAAAATTCCTAGACTGCAATTATCCAAATTATTGCATCTTATGTAGACAGTTCATGCAAAACATTGTAATCTTGCATTCGCACACGCCGGTAGTTCCCAATATGTGAACCAGAATCTTTAAATAAATGAGTAGATTGTCATTCTCGACCAGCATGACTTGCGCTCTAAAATATTCTTGTTACATCTCTTTTCCAAATAATTTGACATTGAATAATCTTTCCTTTTTTCTTTTCCGCAGGCTACAGACTCTCTGTGGATCAGACCGATGTGATATAAGTATTGAATTTATTTACTCATACAGACCTTTTAATTTTTTGAACACAGTTATTAAATATGGCCCATAGAAGTTCATTACTTTATTTTTGAGTAAGAGCAATATCGAATAAACCGGGCTGATCTTTTTTTAAACAAAATAACTTTTCCTTTTTTATTCTCCTGTTTTTAGACTGTGCTTATTCTGTCGGAATCTTATTTTTTATGCCTGCAAACAAAAGTCCTTTGAGATTTCAAAAAAGCCGTGCATTTTCTGTTCGGTACTCTTAATTCCTGTTCATCGATCTCTTATTTTTAAGTTATTCGTCTTGAGCAGAGATAGTAGAATTTACTAAGTCGGAAGAATAATGTAATTGGATGTGGTAACATTTCTCACCAAGTTCCTTTAATTTGCTTCGACATTATCCGTGAGTACATGTAGTAACAATCTGGTTCAAATACCCTTTTCTCTTCAAATAATTTCTTTCAATTACCAGTGTGATCTTTTTGAAGCAGTTTTTTCTCACCAATTTCTTCGGCGACGAGCAACAAGCCCTCTTTTTTAAAGCCCTTGGCTGCTTGTAACATGTTTCAAAGTAATATATCACCATCGCGAACGCCAGAATTAAATAATGGCGCCTAAAATAATTCCACGGACGCCTTTTTATACTTAAAATCAATTAAATCAACTTCAAAAAAAGCAGATGAATGATACAAAATCACGAGTATATCAAAATATTTATCAGGATTTCAAAAGCAGTTTTGTTTAGCTTGCGTTCTTCAACTAACGGAAACAATACAAAACAAAATTCAGAACATATCTTTTTTTTGTTGATCACATCAGTGCCCTACGGTTCAAGTAAAAGCCAAAACTAAAATAATCATTGGTTATGGAACGTTGTTTAAGTTTAAAATCGAAATAAATATTACCATTATATTTGAATAAGAATAAATTATACAAATTATCTTTACAATATAATGGTTTAGTATTGAAATGCAAATTTAAATACGATTCAAACTAAATGCAATCTAAGCTCTGGAATTATGCAAAACGCATCAATGTGGCGGAAAATGGCGATTCTGTATTGATTGATAGAAATATGAAAAGGAAACTAACAAGGTTAATAATATTAAAAAAATAAATTGTAATAATAAGGTGTTTAAATTAATTGTTATGAGACTGCGTGCCTCTTTCAATTAAAAATATACACCAAAAATGAATTACATATTCGTGAAAATACAAAAGCTCAATGGGTACCCTTTGGCAACCATTACGATCTGCATGCCTTGCAGTCTAGGTAATTATGATCATAAAATAAAAATGGCGACCATGAAAAGAGAAAAAAGCAATGGTAGCCATTGTGGTTTTCAAACTAAATTTGGTTGAGGTTTGTCAAAGTATTGTACAAGACCCCACCATTGCCTCCTTGATATGGAAGCGCAAGTGTACTGCGATCAAAGAAATGTTACAAATGCTGGGGAACACTTGGAGAATCAATCGTCTCGATGTATTTACGAGCCACGAAACAGCCATGTGCAAATTCATTGTCTTTAATATCAGTAGTAAGTCTTTTGAGTTGTAATTTACGAATACGTAATCAGTTTTGCGTAATATTTTTATTCGAAAGTTATGAAATTTGAAACTGACAATGAGTGTATGAGCACCCTGTAAGTATGGTACTCAGAATGTGAATGGAACATTTCAACTCCATGGTATACTGTTAACGGATTCAGACTACACCACTTTCGGACGATTTTACACGGAAAGGGGTGGGCAATAGTCATAGGAGCGCATTTCCAGGTTCTTTTGTTAGATCACACTCAGTAAATGCTTATCACCATCCATTCTTCACTTTCCCCTAATTTTTGAAAATAACTCCACTTACATTGAATGTGCAAAAGAGCGGTGGTTTCGAATCCATCCGTTGTATACCCAATATCTCCATTAAGATTGTCACCAAAATACCCAGAGTGGTAGTATCATCAAACAGAGAAATGCCTTCATGGGGAAAGTTATTCAAAATGTTTCTGAAATAGTTTCCATTTGTGAGACACAACCTAAAAGATTAAAAGTTGATTAATAGTAAGTAAATTATAACGTTTAACAGCCAATGACCAAAACCCTGGCTTTTGTAACAGTACGCATACTATAGGTATGCTGATTGAATTCACTGTCTTTTTGAAATGTTCTAAGTATGAACCAACAGTGCTCAGTTCCACTTTTCTATAAATGAATTATCGATGGTTTCTATCATTGAAAGATTAAATCCCACAACCGTATTTTGCTAATATATTTTCTGCTTTTTTCTGTATGCAAGGTGAGTCGATTCTAGATATCTCACCCACTCAAAGGCACCAAGTGAAAAAATACAATACTTTCTGAAAATTCATTCATCTGACAAATCTAATGCTTCCTAAACTTCCAATACAGATTTGTTTCGTGAATTAGATTAATAAATTTTGCCCATTTGCCATGAACCCTACAATGATTTTGTTTCTATATAGTTTAATCAGGGTATATAAATTAAATTAGTAATATGGTGCGGGTTTTTTTGTTGTGTGCTTGAGAGTTATGTTATCCTTTAAAAAAACTCTTGCATGATGTTTGCTTTTAAGGCAATATATGCATCTCCAGAATATTTGAGAATATGTTAAAGTCTTCCAATTACATACTCTGGGCAGATTTTTTTACACTAATTTGTTGCTTAATTTTGCTTTCTATTTTACTTTCATTGTTATTCCTTGTTGTTCCACAAACTAGTCGTATTCAATATTAATTTTTAACTTGTTCTCCCTATTAAGAAAAAAATTTGTAATAATAACTATTAAAGTATATTGGTTTGTTTGAAAATTTGCCTTCAATTTAGAAATTTCATAGCACTGTTCCAAATACTAATGTATTTCATTATGATTAACGAGTTGTAGAATAGATTCCTATATGACTCAACTGTAGAATCCTATATTTATCTTATGTATCTTATCACGTCACATATGTTCAATAAATAATATAAGTATTAATATGCTGCAGTTTTCACAGATGCTGTCTTTAGTTCAGAGCCTATTAGTGATGCTTATGGACTAGTGAACATGCTAATGCCATACTGAACTGACATATACCATGAAAACGCTATACAACCTATAGCAAATGGCTTTCACAGATGCCATTCCACACTTTTGGGACCATGCACACACTTAGCTCCTGAACTGATGACATGCTCTGTTAAGAACTAAGTAAAACTCCTCATTCTTTGGAATGAGTATTCATTTCGAATATTGTTCCAAGAATGAAAATAATAATTCTATGGAGAAAAAGATCTGTTTGCCAGAATCATTGTTTTAAGCTTACCATGAATATCCATCATGATAAAATCTTTCCCTTTATGATTTTTGTATATTTTTGCTAAAAACAAGAACACCAGCGCTCAGTACTAGTTTTTTGCGTGCCTGATGAAGAATGCCAGTATAATCCTAACCAGTGAGATCTTATATATACACTTCGCCTCTCAAATCGCCTACCACTTTCTGATAAAACTTTCCTCCATGCATGACTTAATTCTAAAATGCGCAATATACGTGCACACAGTGAAAAAAAACCCTTGAACTGAAAAAAAATGGTAGGACTGCCGTCGCTGAAGGTGGCGGGTTCGAGACCAGATTCATCCAACGATCTACCGTTTACTCTTGCCTTGTTCAAGTAAAATCCGTCCCGATCAAATGTCCTATCGCTGATAGGACATTTATATAATCAAAATAGCTCTTGTGAGCTTAGAAAAGGATGAAATATGTAACTAAATTAAATCGAAAACATAATAGTATTATAAGGGTTGATATGAGAAAAAAAGATAACTAATTATTTTATAACAGTATTAATTTAAATTTGACAGCCAAATTCTAAATCACAAGGATAAGTGCATCAAAATCCTTCATTTGAAAATTGCTTCCAAAGATCTTAAGTGTTCGTCAATAGAAGACGACGAAAAAATGTTGCATGATAAGTACATCATAAAACGCATCTAACTCTGCTATCCATCGCTACAAATTAATACTTTTATCTGAAGCTGAGCTTCCGGGGAAAAGCAATCAGTTTAAACAACTTCGAGGGAAAAAATTAAAGAATTTTTTCCCCTTCTTGATCGAGACATTAATAAATTATTAGCAATTTCTTATTTCTCGCTTATCTTTTTTGAAAAATTGCTTCGCGGAAAATTCCATTAACGTCATAAGTCTTAAATCAATGTCCCAATTCTTTCTTTTTCTTTAAGTTACTATAATAATACTATAAGAGAGAGACAAAGACGGAAAAAAGAAAAGTTCCGCCCCTCTTCTTGGAGCTTTTTTTTAAATTATCTTCTCTTTCTCGGGCTCTTGCGATAGATGTGGCCGAATCGCAATTACCAGGGGAGTCGCAGCAATTACGAGGTGAAATTTGAAGTGGAGGTGGAGGATGTAATTGGAGGTGGTACACGACAGCAATTATTTCTTCAGTTTTCGCTACTTGTTCCTCCTCGAAATTGAATTTTTCCGCCTGCTCTCCATCTTCATTTGATATTAATTGAAGCTTCAACAACCCCAGGCGCAAAAATTGAAGTGGAAATATGACTCGTAGAACACGCGGGCTTCAGTGCACTTTGCAGAATTTTAAATAACGTGATCGTTTTTTGTTCACATTAATTCGAATTTTTATGAAGTTCAAAAATTCTGATATGCACAACTCAGTATTTGAGTGTTTTAATCTTTAAAATTTTCAGTGATTGATATCATAATCAAGAATGTGCATTAATTCATGAGCATGAGTAAAATCAAATCTAGTCTTTGTTGCAAATTATGTCAGTGGACGTTAAGAAAGTTTTTCATGTGCCTAATTTTTGAAACCAGAATGTTCCATGTGGTATAGAGGTAAAGTCCCTGCTTCAGGGCCCGATTGCATGACTGATCCGCCATGCATGTGGGCCTGGTGCTCATGAAATCCCTTCCTACGAGCTAAATCACCCCACCTGATTCATACGTGTGATGTGAAAGTTAGAAAGTGGGCTCTGGTGTCTTCTCGTCATCTGACTGTGATTCAAAATTTTGAAGTCCCCCCCAAAACAGTTCTCGTGTAGTTTCCAAACGGGTTATAATCTTATTAAACTAAGCTGCGCAAAAGGTAGAAATGTTTCCATTACCCACACATGAATTACTTTTCATCATTTCTTCTTTTATACTGATTTTCTATGGGAACTGTTAAAGATACAGAAATAAGTGAGAATAATTTTTAAAAAAAGTTTTATGTGATTCCATTAATCTTTTGTAAGTTTTCATCTAGTCTATCCAAAAGTATTAAGTAGCATAAAAGAGTGGAATATTAGACCCAATTTATATGGACATACATTTAACTCAGTTTTTACAACTTAAGAACAATATAAATGCTTTAAAATGTTAATTCTGTCTAGTATAAGACGTCCGCTCATGTTTACATTTAGATTGATCAGTGTGCGTTGTTGAGAATTTTTATGTGCACTTCCTCTGTTAAGATGTTCGTATTACCATCTTTGCAACGTGCATTTTAAGATCTAATCAATATCTTTTAGTCGAAATTCTACCTTTTTATTTGACGATGCACGATTCTCAGTTACAAAGTGGTCACGTAACTTGATCTTTTTTCTTATTCCGAAAGTCTCTCGCTTAAAATCTATTCAAAAGCTGCCACTTTTACTGTTGTTGTTTTGCTTCCCAGCAGCACCGTTGCGATTCCGCTTAACAGAGTTATAAAATTTCTGTTGCCTTAAAGAATTCATCAAACTTTTAGCGATACCAAAAACTAAATAAAATTATCTTTTTACCGGAGTCACGCGATAAGGAACGTGACGTCATAAAAATGAGTCAAAATGGCGCTCTGGAGTGCTGCACGAGGAACGCAGATATTTCAAGCGCAAGATAACGCACAAAGTTACGTCAACAGCATAGGTGGTGTTTGCTTCGGTAAAACGTGCTGGAATCTGGAACAAGCGTACACACAAGCGAAAAGAAAAAAAAATTACTAAATATCTTGAAGTGCTTTTTTTAACATCTACCTGTACATCTCTAGCATTTTTATGAAGTAGCGTTGCTTTCAAGATTGGCTTGAAATTTAAGAAGTCGAGTCTGTGAAGTCATTTTTGTTATTAAAGAATACTAGCGACTAAATTTCGCCTATTTCTCCCAAAATGGAAATTACTGAATTTTATTTTGTTTCGATCAAATGGATTTTTTTAGTTTCTAATCTGCTTTATTTTTTTATAAAATTAATAGAGAACATTATTTATTTTAGACAAAGTTATAATCATTTAATTTATTTTTAACATTTCAAAATGTTTTCCTCAGTGTCAAATTTTCAAGCGTTTTTAATTTTTAAAACGCATGTCTAATAGTTTGAGTTCCAGTTCCCTGAAATCCTCTTTTACATGTTTTAATACAGTTATCAAAGGAAACCTATTGTTTTTGAAACCATAGTAGCCGACTTTGGTGACCAGAAAGCTCGCCGGAATTATTGGCTCCTAAAACTTTAGGTTAAATCTTTTATTCGTATAATGGTTTCGTTTTAACAAACTCAATAAAGTATTTTAAACTTCAAATTTTCATAGACATTTAACTCGAATTATTTTACAAAGTTTTGTTCATTGTACAATGCACCTCCCTAATTCTGTGTCATCTCATCTAATATTTGAACTTTAATTTCGAAAATATTAAAGGATTAAAATTAAAATCCTATAACTTGCTTGCTGAATCGAAACGTGTTCCTAAAGTCCCAAAAAGAAAGGTAAATTGTGACATGTCTGCTGTACACACTGTTGACATTTGCTGTGGCGATGGTGTTTTATTAAGATGTAGGCTGGCAAGGATACGATGAATCGTCGAACAGTGAATAACGCGCATTAATAGAGGAAGTCTTTAAAAATGGCTGTTAAGAGACGGTGAGTTCATTTTAATCTCTTAAGTAAGAATCATGTTCCTTTTACTTGCAATGAAAGTGTGAATAAAAAAATTTGAGAAAATGGTTAACATTGTGCTCAAGAGAAGTGGAAGTGGTAAATAGAATGAGCACACCAGAGAAGATACATTTTTATCAGAATTCCTATTTTAAAACAAGTTGACACTTTGAGATTTTACGTGCTTTAAATGTGTATTTACACAACTTTTGAGCATTCAAGTTCAACTGCAAATATTGTGCTTCCATTTTATCTTGTTATGTTACTGTGAATAAATTTCCACTTTTGTTTGCGTTTTTGAATTTACCCTTTTTATTATCGCATCCTGTTCTATCAATTTTCAGAAAATATATTGTTACGAAAATCGTTCTGTACGTGTACGGTTAAACAGTCCAACAAGCAGGATTGCAGGATTATGGAGAACGATGCTTTATTCTCGAAAATTCCGGAAACACGAAGCACAGGTATCAGGAAAAAACGCAGCACTTACACAAATTATCAACACAGGCAGCACATCACTAGCAATAACAGTAATATCACAAACAATAGCACTCAGCGCCTAAGAGCTGACCAACTCAAGCGAACAAGACTCCAAAGAGATTAATTCCCTGTCGAGTAGGTCGGTATTTATACCCTTTATCCGACAGGATGTGACGTCGCAGGAAATTTCTAGTACATTCTGTATATCTTCGCTCTTACTAGAGATATCACGAAAATTCTAGCATTTTTGAGGACCTGCGTTTTGTCGCCAAATGGTTGCCAAGTTTGTCACCAAGGTCAGGGATCAGTGAGTGGTTGACACTGCCCTGGAGTCGCATAAAACCTCTGTAAATGTCTATTTCCAACCATAGAACTAAAATGTCTAGGAAACAAAATTGTAGGTTCGCAATAATATTTTTATTTTAAACTTAGACATGTTCATTTAATATAAATGAAAATTACTTTTAATCTTTGTTGCACATTACCATGATTTTTTTTCAAAGACTACATGATGAATCACACGAATATGAGTGCAGCTTTCGTCTCAAATTAAGTTTCCGGTTCGCGCATAAGGAATCTTTTGTCATTCAAGACGTCCTATCTAAAGATGTAAAATATTTCATTCTATAAAGACTTTCCATTGTTACCTCGAGGCTCTTTCAAGAACTTGGTCTTGCAGTGATAAATGAAGTTGTAGACTGAACGTGATGGCTGAATTTCTTGGCAGTTCAACCACCATAAAACTTTAAGAAAATCAGCACGCTGAATTCTCCCAACAAAAGCTGCGCTTGCTGAAGGAGTTGCAATTTGGGAAATTTCATCGATTCAGAAAAATGAATCACCTTCCCGAAAGAGTTCAAGAGCTTCCTCATTTAAACGAAACTAATTAACAACTTGCGAGAAGCTCTTTGCCGCAGTTAACGAAAGTATTAGCGGATCAGTGCTAAGCTGTTCGTTAAAACTGATTTGGTTAAATTCACAACTGAGAAGGGACTTCTTTATTGCCTCTCCTTTCATTTATTGCTGATAAAGTGAGTATTGAGACTCTCGGTTATTAATTATGGTTAAGGAAACAATAAAAAATATTAAATTTATAAGCCGATAATTACTTTTTAAATGCTGTCATCTTGAAAAAAAATTAATTGCTGTGATTTAAAAAATTGTGTTTTTATAGCACACTCTTTTCTGTTTACGAATTAGTTTTGAGCACCATAATGTTTGTGAAATCGAAAATTTAGATAATGGATGTATCTTTTCAGATTGAAGGGAGTCAGCAAGGAATTTCTGAATTGATTATAAAGATTTCAAAAAATCAGAATTATTTTATATTTATAAATGGTATTCTTTTAACGCGAATTTTAGAAATTGAGGAAAATAATCTTTTTGCTTGGAACCCACCATTTTTTGATTTTATGAACTTTTTCAAGATTATTTCCGCATTCCTTTGGATGTTGTAAAAAAAACTGTTAAGATAGAAGACATTTTTTTAAACATTTTACATAGAATTTCAATGCCTGTTTTGCACTGTATAGGCTATTCTTACAGTATAAAATCCAGCAATAGGGTTTTGAATACAAGTAGGATGTATTATAGAATTTCTGCTATTTATGGTAGTGTTTTCTACTTATTCTCTGGAATTGAAAGGTACTAAAGTTTCTAAATCAATTTGGCTTTTCTTGACATTCTAACGTACACAGCTGTAGAAGAATCTATTCGCCTTCTGTCGGCATTTCTTGCACAAACTTCATTTCCTTTTCACTTAAAGACAATGAAAACACCAATGTGATAACTACGGTTTTTACCGACCATTTTAAGAATGATAACAGCATGGTTATACCTTTATTTAACTTTTGATTCGCACGTTGCGCTGATACCACAGTACCGAATAGTAAAGTGCCAATGACTTAACAAGAAATCCCCTTACGCGATAAATTTATCAATTTCAGCTCTTTCCTTTATTCATCAGTGCAAAATTAGAGATAAATTATGTCATTTCATTTTGCAATTTTTATTTGCAAGATTTTATGGAAACCAGATATATTTGTTTTCCATTCTCTCTGTCGAAAGTAATCGGGTGTTTTAATTTATGTGATGAGTAGGTGAAAATTTAAAATACAATAACATAACCTCATTTATAACGTAAAAATAAATGGCATTATCTCGGTTACTCAACTCTCGTATTCTCTTTTTTAGCAACTTTGTGATGATAAGGAATTAAATGCTTTTCGTCAAATTATTGAAACGTTGATGGTGGCATTTTGGTGCCTTTGTAAATATGAAATTGAAAAATCGATGCTTTTGTGACATAATCGATGCTTTTGTGAACCAACAAATTAGAATAGTACACGTTCTATTCTTAGCATTCATGTGCGCGAAGAGTCCGAACTAAATTCATGCTGCTCTACAATATAGTTTTTGAAATCAGTGTGCTACTCCTGATTTTTCTGCTAGGAAACACTGCAAGTAGTCACATCGAATCACCAATATCCAATTTATTATGCCTAGTCAGGAATTATTTCACTAGATCTATCGGCGTTCAGAAGTTAAGAGGATTAGATAAACTTTACTCTACACACTGTTTGTATAGTTCTCCTAAAATATATCCTGCAATATTAACAATGCTGATTCAAAAAGTTTTAAATGTGAACTGTCATTTTAACGCAGGGGCAAAAAAAATGAACCCCTAGAAATTTAACAACGGTATATTTACTCTTCGTAAAACGGTGCTAATTCAAACCATTGTGATATTTCATTTCCAACTTTTTCTGGATCTTGAGCCATAACTTCTGTTAGGACCATTATATTCTTGTGTTGTCAAATCTTCTGTTATTATACGTTTCGACTTGCTTCCTAAGTGCAGTTGGATGATAATACATGCATAGTTTTATTCTACCTTCAGCTCAGCACAAAGCTTCACAGATTGGGACCTTGGGCAACGACGAAAGAGTCCAACCAGGTTAGGTTTCAGAGCATAAAAGCCTTGTTTTGTAATGCTGTTCCAAGCGAAATGTATTAGTTGAAAAATCGGATCGAAACGTTTATTATGGTACCATGGGCGAATTTTGTTATGACTGGTTGTTGGTTGATGGGCTGTTACGGCGGAAGAGCTGTAACTATCCTTACTCTCTTCAGGAAGATGACATTACTTGATAAGACCTAAAAAAAGTTTTAAAATCGAAACAACGCTGAAAAAATTACAAGACATAAGAAAATATGACTTGGTAAAGTGCATGAAATAAATTACGCACAAGAAGAAAAGAAAGTCGTTTCTAAGGGAAGAAAAAGTATTCTTGTTAAAATTTTCCCAACTAAATATTTTCTATCCAAAATATTGTTTTAAAATCTTTTAAGACATATCCATCAAATCCCTTACCCAAAATGAACTGTAGAAGTGAATTGCTTTCTACAATCCGTTTCATAAAGGAAAAAATGTTAAAATTTAGTTTCAGAAAAAAAAAAAGAAATGTTGCACAAGCCTCACAAATCTAGTTAAATTTATTTTCAATCATATTATTTGCGACATACTTGATTGCTGTGACACACTTGAAAAATATATTTTTATTTTAATTACATAATCCAGCATGCGCCTTCCTCAGCAGTGTAAACTTTCTAGGAAGCCCAAAAAGTGGGCGATTTTTTTTAAAATCGTGATTGCTAACTTTTCCATTAATTAAAACATTTTGATCATTAAATTTACAAAATCTGAAGAAGTTTGTTTTCCTTAGGGGCACAAAAAGGGCCCAATATTGTTTTTGCTTACTCTTTCGCTCTTCGCATCATAATAAAACTTTCAAGCCAATTTATTGGATCGATGCATATTCAGAATTGACATCTTGGTTACATTTCAAGTAGTCAGCTGGCGGAGTGATATACGCAAGAATGAATTTCGATCGGATCGAGAGGACTGAGATCTCGAAATCTTAATTAATGTCATTGCTAATTAATATCAAACTGATGGAACTAAATCTGCGTTGTAGGAAAATTCATGCACTAATATGAGAATTTTAATAAACCGTTAGCAAGCTACTTCTTGTACGTACAACCATTTCCTATGCAAACAATATCCACTTGACTTCTGTTTTGAGTTCTAGTTACATTGCTGCTATGTTGCAAACAAATTATCAGTTTTCCTGCTTCTTTTTATTAAGAATTCTTTCCTTTTACTTCTTTAATCAGACAGCACAATAACGCATACTCCTTGTGTCAATGGCGATGATTATACTGCAGAACTGTTTGTATATTTAAAGATAATTTCGTGCCTAGACACGGTTCTTTAATTACCAAATTAAGCGATTAGAAATAAATTATGGTGCTTATTATATTAAAAACACCCTCAAAGTTTTAAAGTATTTATTTTATAAAAAAAGTAGATGTCCAATAAAACATAATTAAAAACATATTTTCAAAGCATTATCAAACGGTATTATCCGAAGAAAATTTTTTGTTGCGTTTTATCTTGTAACACGAAACAGAATGTTAGAAGATTTCTAAGCATCAAATGTTTACCATAAGCGGATATTTATCTAATTCAATTTTGATTGTTGTTTGTGATTAAATAGGGCACAGCTTTGAAAGACGGCCCCACTGGCGAAATTTTGTGATTTCTGCTACTTTGGCGACTTTTTCCAGGTCCGAAGTAAAAAAATAAGCTAGATTCCTAACATTCAATCAAAAAGTGAAGCTACGAGGTTCCCGCTTTGCTGAAAACGAAGCCGCTGATGTTTTTAAGTTTAAAAATTTGACCGGAACGCGTTCGCAAGAGAACAATATGCAACAAAACAGTCGCCGTGTTTGTTTAGGCAACACAACCGCCGCCATGTTTGTTTACGTAACAAAAAAGTCGCCGAAATTACAAAATATCGCCAGTGGGGCCGTATATCAAAGCTGTTCCCTAAATAGAAAAAACTCGCCCTAAGCTGGCCGAGTGATTTCTTTTCTGATTTCTTCTCCACGTGTACCGCGAATGTTGGCCAGTTTTTCAGAGAATTCTTTCAGGAATATACTACCTAAACCTATAGAGTCGATTAACATGACATCACAGTCACATGACAAATGCATCAGCGCATATGATCTAACAACACATTGTTTTATGCTGTGCTGTGACGTTACGTCCTTTTTGTTTTTCTGCAAAATGGATTCTAGAATTAAATCGTACTGTGCGTTTAACCCTTTAGAGCTAAGTTCCCCAACATAGCCAGTCTTTTTCCCAATAAAAGGTTAACGCGCATCATTGAGCATAAATTGACTGTATTGCATGAGTAGAAGCTACATCACGTTTGGCCATCATTCTTGGTCTTTGTTGTTAGAAAGGCTATAAAAGTCAATAGGATCAAACATTCGAAAGAAAAATGTACTGTGGGCACGTGTAAGGCACTTTCAGATAAATATCATCAACGAATAAAAAAAATAAATGGAAGACAAAAAGGCATTCGCCTATCTTTAATCAGTCCAAGAATCCCTACATGGCAGTAATAGTCTGCTGCATCGTCTCATTTCCAACGTTATCCTGCTCTTGTCTTCAAAACAATATACGTGAAATAAATGCAACAAAAACACACAGCGAACGAGGGCCAAACGGCAAGAAGCCCACTTGAAATGGGTCCGTTATCAGCGATTACCTGCATTTTTTGGCGAAGCTTATCTCGCTGAGAAAAAAATAATAATAAAGCACAAGATAGTGTTACCGTAGTTACCAAGCTGTAGGGACTCTTTCTTTGAAGAAAGAACTTCGCTTTCAGAGTGCTATATCTGTGCTAAATGGTGCCTCTGAGTTTTTCTTGTTTCGAAAGTGTGTTTTTGAAACGATTTCGTGCATGAAGTGACCTTCTGACACCTACTTTCCGCCAAAATGAGGCGATGGTTGAGCTTGATGTTCGATTTGAAGCCGCCTATGTACCCTTCAGGGTACTCGGTAAGTGTGAAACTTTCCACTTATGTAAGCGTCGTTTGCGAAACTTGGAGTAGCTTGACACTCAAGTTTGAGTCAAATTAACTAAATAACTATGAATATTTTGTTCTTTAAATACTCATTATTTTAATTATATTTCCTATAAATATGATTGTGGTATTTATATCGTGCTTCTGTGAGAGAGAACTGTCAGTGTAACGAATAGCATTTGTGTCTGAAAGAAAAGATACTTTTAAAAATTGAAATGCCTCTTTTCATATTTGAAGACTGATATGTTTCTATCCCATACTTGAGTGTTTTTGATAAATTTCTTCAGCGGTAAGTTTCCTCAAATTTTCATGTTTTTCTTAACGAGTTTCGTATAACGTACAGAGTTTCATATTTTTATATAATACTTTAATATTTAAGTTTGAAAGCATCATTTGTGTTAATAGAAAATTTTCAATATAAGGCACTGAATTTTACTTATTAACTTATCCGTTATATTTCGCGCTACTTCCGTTCCTTCCAGCAGAAACCCCCCGCTTTCGATAGCAAAATAATAAATCTCTCCAATAATCAACTTTTAAAGTTGATCAAAACTGTATACAATTCAAAATGTATGACAACTTGAATTAATTTGTTGAAGCAAATGTTGGATGAACTGTATTTAAAACTTTCACTATCGAAATTATGCTAGATCTGTTCAAAAAGGTTCTAGAAAATTTTAACAGCATGCCAAGGATGAAGGCGACACCTGAGGCGGTATTCCGCTTCTCAGATATCCCATCATAGCAACAAGCGAATATTTGAGCCCTTATAAGATCTTATAAA
This sequence comes from Araneus ventricosus, assembly GCA_013235015.1. Taxonomy (NCBI): domain Eukaryota; kingdom Metazoa; phylum Arthropoda; class Arachnida; order Araneae; family Araneidae; genus Araneus; species Araneus ventricosus. Next base: position 237,600 of record BGPR01000902.1, read on the forward strand.
AAAAACCCTTAAGGTACATCAACTCGATGAGTCCTCGAGATCTTTCAATCTAGTAGCTCGGTCACCAGGATATCCCTTACCATGGATGATGATAGAACAGTTTATGTGGGTCTTTTCAAGCCGATATAAACAAAAAGGAGCGAAAATTTTTGACACGGGTTTTTCTGAGGGCGAACTGCACAATATTATGCATCGTTGAATGCCAATGATCATGCTTCCCTGATTATCACTACATCGCAGTACAAGGACGGAATCCGCGTAGTTCTGTACCGCATTGAGCAGAAATGGCGGTCTGGACACAGTTTTAAATATCTTCCTTTTTGTCTCTGTAAAACTTCAAATGATACTGATATCACGACAAACCTAAAAGATTGCAGCCAATCGCGAAGATTCTGCTAGAATCAGGCTATGAGGAGCGAAGGGCGAATATTTCAAGAGCTGGCTTGTCTTATCAGCTGAGAAAATGATATGGAGAAATTTCGAGAGATAGCAACCTTGATGTATAACTTCAGATAATAATTATGTCTTCCACGACAATTGTTGTGTGTTGCAACTTGTTTTCTCTAAATAGAAATTTCCAGATTATGAGTAAATATTTGTTTAAATTATTTGCATCTGACATAAAATGATAATTTATTTTTTCGTACCGATGACGAATCCTGACTTAAGCAGTGAATAAAGTTTGACATTTGCTCAGACCTCGAAGAAAAAATCACTCAGTTCTGTCTGTTTCCAGTTTGCTCTCGTCTTCATAATATTTATTGCCCATATTTCTTTTGCGTAATCTGATTTAAAAGAAATAACAGTTTCGGAATGCATCTTCGCGTTTTTGCTGTTTCTTAAAGGTCGCATAGTCCTCAATATATAAAATGTTTTCTAAATCACATCTCTTAATAAATCTGGAATGTATATAATTTAATACAAACCAGTTTTGACATGTTGTGAATAAAGAATGGTTTGTAAGTTACTTGTTTTTAAAGAATTTTTAAAATTCTATATAGAAAAAAATATATTTAGTCATCCTACAAAAAATTGTCATATTTATGCTTAATTCTAAGCATTTATTTTCCCATTTTTTTTCAATAATATTTTGTTTACTAATATTACATATCCTGAAATCAACTGGAAAAATACTTCACAAACTCCTGTCAGAAAACTTTGTTTTATTTCTCTCCTAACCACAGCGTCTCTATTTAAACAAAGTCCTATTAATGCAAAAAAACTATTAAAATCTAAAATTGCATGAAATTCCAAAAATAAAATACATTCTTACAATTGTATTTGCTGATATATTTGTTAATTGCAAGTAAATTAATTGATAAACAATTGAATAAACTTACTCTTTTCTACTTGAAATTGCAAAAAACTGCTTTCCTAGTCTGACTTGAAAATGAAAAGGCAACATTATCAATCGAACGTTTGATATGTGCTATCATCGATTGAATGTAAAAAAACGTATACTTTAAAATACTTTTTTGTAAATCTTGTATTGAAAAAGTAATTCCTTTTGAGTTTATGGTGCATTTTTAGAAGCATCCCTGAAACGGGATGCTAGGCATTAATGGGTTAAACACGGCTTGCAAATGCAAAGAGTTACTTTTTCAATGATAATTAATGAATAGAGTAATTAACTGAAGATTAAAATATTTCGTGGCTTATTTACGTAATGCATATCCTATATATTATTTATGCTGTCAACGTTCCTTTTTCACAACTAATACAACGCCTACAGCAGTGAACCTTCAAATACGACATTCCTTTCATAAGGAAGGTTTTTAATTACAATGAAGCTTCATATAACATAACACCACTCCATGCCCCTGCAACTATAACCTTAAGGTTATTTAAACAGTGCCGCGGACATGAGGTGGAAGAAAAATCGCAACATCCGAGGGAGTGACCTCTCTTAAAACTTGACAACTCTCTACACCTCTACCCAATTAAAAATGCAACAAGTTTACAAATGTTTACAGGAGCCTATTGCATTAGGAAGGATTGCTATTGTGCTATACATTATAAAAATATTTTGGTAACAGAGTAAAATAAAACTTTGAAAAAACGAAAAAACACAAAATTACACAGTTAAACATGAAATAACTCGACAATAATAAAAAACTAAATGCAATGGAATAACTATACGAAGAGTGAAAAAAAATACATTCAAAAACAAAAAAGGAAAGGAAAAAAGATGAAAAACAAATTAATAGAATAATAAAAACAACATAAAAATGTGCATAAAAACAGAGATATGGGCCGCACAGAGTTTTTATAAGTTCGATTTTGAACAAGAGTTAGCTGATGGAACTTTATTTGAAGAAGGAGAAACACGATGGATCTTGGAAGAGAGTCCTGAAAGAACGACTAAAGCAGTTCTGAGTTCATTAAGGGATGATGGGATGAAGACTAGGCGAAGTTGAATGTTGAACTGGTGAAACGAGACATCCAAAGAAAAGGATGGAGAGATGAAGACGCAGAATAGACAGTTGAAGTTTGGTTCGTTTTAAATTCCCTCAGCGTAGTAGGAAGAGGATGTACGGTTACAGAAGTTGCTATTTGTGGAAATGTTGGCCAAGATTGTGGCAATGGGTCGATAGCATTAGATAATATAACATAGTAAAACTTAAACAGACTGCAAAACGCTTATGTAACACAAAAACTTTTCTCCTTTCATTAATAAAGCTTCTGGCCATATAGTTACCGGAAACATCAATATTCAGAGTTAAAAAGAACTGTGCCTAAATGTAAGAAATTCAGACCGATTTTCCACATTGACCTACCAATTTTAAAACACAGATTACATTGGTAATTTTTGTTCGAACATTTCTAATACATACTCCATCTCCCTGATTTTTTCACTGAATGGAAATGGAATCTTTATTATCTTGTGAAAAAAATCTATTATTCGCTATCTAACTAATTCCAAAATACAAAACATTTATAATTTTTCCAACATAAAAAATGTTATTCAAGAACTAAAAAACAATTTCATTATGAATCCAATTGACAATCCAATCCAATTCTAACAACTACACCTTTATTTGCAAACAATATTACTGTTGTCTTTTGCGATAACGAAGAACTTAATTCAACCACTTACAGAAACTCCAAATCTAATATGAAAACAATTACTAAAAAAATATTAGCATTTTACAAATTCTTTAAAACAAAAATATATACTGTAAAATGTCTCTACATCACTGTCAATTCCAAATTTGATAAAAATCCTATTTCTTATTTTTATCAAACGGCATTTTCTGCTAATTAATTTATAAAAAGTTTCGCATGTGTATTCGTGTTATTCAAAAAAATGTACATTTATTTTTCTCTTTGTAGGCGAATGGCGAAGAAGACTGGGTTTATGAAGAAATCACGTTGGAAAGGGTAAGTCGATATTTCGAAGATATTTTTTTTTTATATTCAAAAATAAAATACATGATTGATATTTTTGGTAAATGGTAGTTCTCGATTACACAACTGCAACTTATTAAGAACACATTTAATCCTATTATTTGGAATATTTCAAGGGAGTGTTTTAATTTGGATCAAATTTCTTAATTACTCGTGCTGATTACTTAATTAAAAATGTGGTAAATGCACACTTTGTTAAAATTGTGTTGCAGAAGTAACTTCTGGGATTATCACCAGAAATGATTTCTTAGACGAATGATGCAACTTAGTCAACGCTAATCTGGATAGCATTTTTTTGATTCAATATTCTCTTGAATTCAGGTTCCAGAACAGGATCCACATTGAAGATTCTCTGTTGCTTTGGATAAGTTCACAAACATAAAATGTAAAGTAAACTGAAATTCTAGCTAAAAAGTTCAGTCTATTTTTTATACTTATTTCCAAGGCTTCCTAGATTATATTTATTTGATGATCCAGGATATATTCCGCGAAATTTCGATACAAAATTATAATAAAATTTCATATTTTCGTAAAATTAAAAACAAATTCCTAAATTCTGACGCCACATGAGAACTCGATCAACTCGAATCACAGGTTAATTTGCAAGAGTTCTGAATTCGGCTAGCTGGCTGCATTAAGAACGATTGCCTACGTTTGACTGATTGACTATTGATTTACAATTTTTTTGCAATAAATTAAAATTCTTCACTTTTTGGAGCACAGAATAAGTTTCAAAGATAAAACAACTGGTTAAAAATGGTTTCCATTTTAATAATATCGAGTGAATGCCAAAAAATATCTGTATTACCTAAAATTTTAATTGGACATTTTAACTATTCAACTAGCATATTTCCCCGTCATTAGTGTCAATAAGCTGTCGAATGTCAAACTAAATCATTCTAAAACGTCATTGGTGAAAGCAGAATTATACAAAAGCAATAAACGAATTAATAAGTCGTGAAACATATGGCTGCATTGCTTTTTTTTAAAAAAATTTCTACATTTCTTACTTTTGGTTTCGAGCTATCTATTTTTACCATCATTCGTGAAATTCTTTTATTCCCAAATCCGATAAACAAAAAAAAAATTTAATTCCATCATTTCCATTACTTGGCCTGTCGTATAACAAAAATAGCCACTTCTTATAACATCGGAAAATAATTTTATCCAAATAATAAAAAAATTAAATTAGAACTTTTGAAGGATAACAAAAAATGCGGCTTCCATCTCCCAGGTGTTACCTCTGTCAACGAACGTGACTTACGAGACATTTTTAAGGAGAAAAAAAAAAGTTTGGAGAAGCAAGGGTCAACAAAACCTAAGAAATTCGTAGGAAAAAGCAGCTGCCTTTTTTCCGCATTTCAAGAAGGAGGTTGTTGTTCGAAAGTTTTGCCATTTTTGCTCTCTATGCTATTGCTAGAAGGCAATATTTTCGTTTCAACTGTTTGCCCAGGATCTGACTTCGTTTTTTATATATTATCCCCCATCTAGATATTTCTTTAAACATAAATCACAGATACGTGAGCGAGCCAAAATTTCAAAGAATTTTCTCCCCTTTAATGCAGGGTGAGGATAAGTTTATTTTATTCGTTCATCTTTTACCAAATGAAATTGAATGCTTTGGCATGAAAGAGAGATTCTCTTTACTCTCTCGTCGTCCCCTGAGATGATGAAAACGTTTGTTTCTAAACAATGGCCTTTTCCGCTTTTTAAAACATTTTATCTTCCACCCAAGACACAGATGTGATACATAAAATTTGATTTTTCTTGGCTTTTTTTATGTGTAACTGGTACTAGGAAGATCTTTTGCGGTGAAAGTGTATCTTTTTATTCCACATTTCTGAGTGAATAAAATAGCTATAATTTAGCAGAAATGAAACTTGTAATGAAACATGTTTAGCATCTAACAATTATGAGTTTTCCTTTTGATGCTATACATACAAGGCAGACCACTATACAGAGAACAATCCAATTTTAAAAGCCGTAATGCACTTTGAAAAGTAGCGATATCGGAGAAAAATTTTTCAGTTTTCATTAGATTTAACAAAAAAAATTAAATCGAACTTTTCAGTTTTTAATTTATAATTTCTGAAAAAATCATCATACGGAAACAATTCTTGCACCAAATTCATACTATGCCAGATTAATTTTCCAATAATACAGATTTTGATAAAACACATTTGTTTTCTGAACCATGTAGCATTTTATTACTGTATTTCTCTGGGAGTATTTCTTAAAAACCCAGGCTTAATTTAATAACTAATTTAATTTTGAGGGCTGTGGCTATGATCCAGAAAAAATTATTTAAAATATAAGGAAAAAATCTTAATTAGGTATTTGTAAATTATTTAAATCGGATAAATGATTCCTTAAATCCGATATTATAATAAAAATCGAGCAGCTCGGGATAGAGGCTTATTATATCGATAGTTGTGATTCATAAAACCTTAAAGATATTTTAAATATATATGAATTTAGACAAATTTTAGCCATTCTTTGTCAAATTCTTTATTTCCAGACACGTATAATCCATAGCAAAATCTTAAACTGTTACTTGGCCCTGTCTGAAAAAATACGACCCTTCCCCCAAAATTGCAGATATCAAAAAGTACTTTTGTCCGAATAATATAGGAATGAGAGTTTTAAAGAGCAACACCAACCGAAAAACCTTTCTTCTAGCTTCCAAGTGTTATGTCAGTCAACGAACGTGACCCAAGAGCCTTTTTCAGGTAGTAGGGGAAAAGGTTTTGTGAAAAGAGTTGACTAAACTAACGAAACCCGCAAGAAAATGTAGCTTCTATTTTCATCGCATTGGAGGAGAGAGTCTCTTGTTGAAAAGCATTTTTTTTATTTTTCCACCTTATGCTATTGTAGAAGATAATATTTTAGTTTCGACTGTTTGCCCTTAGTACCAGACTTCGTTTTTCGTGTATTGTTTCCAATCAATCTCTTTCTTCAAATCTACCTCACAGATACGTGAGAGAGCAAACATTTCAAGGATAATTCTTTTCCTTCGTGCGTTAGGATAATTTTGCTTTATTTTTTTATCTTTTTCCAAATGAATGAGTGCTTTCATATGGAAGAGAGATTATCTGCACTCTCTTGTAATCCCCTGAAAGGATGAAGAATTTTCCTTTAAACTTAATATTTTTTTCTCTTTAAAAAGATTTGATTTTGCACTAGATATGCAGATGCGAATCAGAAAATTTGTTTTTTCTACGCGTTTTTGAATATGACTTTTGGTTTTTGTTTTAAGAGATCATTTTACTCTGTATTTCTAAAATATAAAATAACTTTAATTAAGTAGATATAAAACTCATGATGAATGAAATTTAACGTATAAATAAAATGAACTATTTTGGAATTTGCCATCGCAGACATTCTTTGTTTCTCTCTTATATTTAAGAATATGGTATTCTTAAAATTTCATTTTTTTTTAATAAAAATATCAGAGCATCTTTTTTAAACATTGGCTGCCTTGTTTAGCAATTTTCGTACTGAAATTCTGTTTCGGTTTACGAATTAAATTTTTTCTGAAATTATGAAAATAACAATAATTATTAGTTAAGCTTGTTTTCTTATTAAAGCTGTATATTGTCGCGTTTGAATTATTATCATATTGATTTTTTTTATTCAGATGCATTTCATAAAATTTCTTACAAATATCTTAAGGGGGAAGTAATAAAGAGGAAAGAGGTGACAGTTACAAAATAAAAATTCTACGCCTTATCTTTGATCTCCCTTCGAGATCCACACCAAAACGTAGAAGTCTTCTATTAGAAATATCTTATCAAAATATTTGCTTATTTTAGAGTCATTTATCAAACATGCTTTCTACTATGCACTTCTTTGCAGCGTACCTTAAAAGTCTGTTTTTAAAGACTTATCTCTATGATCCAGGAAATATTCTATAAAATTTCATCATTAAATTTAGGATTGTTCACAAAGGTGAAAAATGGCGATACAATATTAGAAATCGGCCAATTCGCTCGTTAATTTTTCAAAGCTCCAAATTCTGCGCTGAATGTAAAGACGGTTTCCCATAAAACTGTCTCTCTCTCTGATTAATCAAGTTTATACTATTTAATATAACTGGTTTCATTTAATTTTAAATCAAGTGAAAATTCTTAATTCAAGCTTGTTTGTGCTTGAATGGTAAATTACCATACTCAAATTACTCATTGGAAACAAAATTATTCAAAAGACTAACAATGTTAGTAAGGCAGTAAATATAGAATTGGATTAATGCTGATAAATATATACTGTTGCTGATACTTTTTCGGAACAGAATGATTTCTTTTTTACCATCATTCGCCACATATTTTTATTCCAAACTCGAATAGCTTATAAGAAGACTCTTGCTCTTGTTATTTGATAAAAATAACCCCGAGTTATAAACATCGGAATACATATTTTTCCAAATAATGAAAGGTAGAGACTTTCGAAAGGTATAAAAAATGCTTCCTTCCATCTCCCAGGTGTTGCCTCAGTCAAAGAACGTGACTTAGGAGCCGTTTTTTTAGGGGGTTAAAAAAATCTCAGCCCGAGAGGCAAGTCAACAAAACCAGAAAAACTCACAGGAAATAGTAACTCCCGTTTTTCCTACATTTTAGAAATGAGGCTGTTGTTCGAAAGGATTTATCATTTTCCTTCCCAATGTTATTGGCAGATAGCAATACTTTTATTTCGACTGTTTTCTCGAAGGACCTAGCTTCGTTTTTCTCGTATTGTTTCCAATCTATATATTTCCTTAAACATATTTCACAGATACGTGAGCGAGCCGAAATTCAAAGGTACTTCTTTCTCTTAAACCGAGGGCATAATTTTGCTTTATATGTTCATCTTTTTCCTCAAGAAAGTGAATCGTTTCGTGTGGATAGAGACTCTCTTAGCTCTCGTCATCCCAAGAGAAGATGAAAAAAATTGCCTTTAAACGGATTGCCTTTTCCACTTTAAAAATATTTGATTTTCTACGCGAGACGCAGATGCGAATCGGAAAATTTGATTTATCGCGGTTTTCTAGGTTTGGGATATACAACTGGTATCGTAAAATTCTTATGAAAAAAATATGCATCATTTTCCTCCTCATTTTTAGAAGATTAAAACGCCTTGACTTCTCAGAAGTGAAACTCGTGATGAATAAATTTTAATAAATGAATGAAATGAATTATGTTGGAATTTACGATCGCAGATATTATACTATTTTGTCTCATAAAATAGATGTTATGAAATATATTATTCTTAAACCCTTTTTATAAAAATAATACCTTGATACCTTTTCCAAGATTTTGTTTTATCTGTTATTCTCCTGAGATTTCTACATTCTTCGGTTGTCTGCAATTTATACACTTTTATATTATATATACACATTTATATAGAAATTTTTTATATACGCATTTTTATGTACACCTTTTTTATTCATTTTAAATCAAGAAACAAGATTTAAAACAAGATTCAAAAAATAAGAAACAATACTGGAGAAAGTGCCTCAAAATATGTGTGTATAAATATATCATATGATTGTTACGACAGACCTAGTCTTTGCGTTGTTGTTGATCTCCTTTCGATTAATTTTAAGTTTCATTCGGATTCTTTTTTCCAAATTTATGAGATCATCCTCGCGTTCTGACGATCTGGACTCTGTTTCATTTCTGGATTCTGATCTATCTATATTTGTTTACGAAGATTACATATTCAAATTTCATCAATGATTTTTTTAAAAAACACACTTTTATTGATGTACCGAAAAGTACGAAATAAATTTTCAAAAAAATATGGAAGTTAAAACAAAATAGTAAATGCTTGAGGCGCTGATATAAATTGAAAATTTAATGACATTAAATATGTATTTTTAATAGTTAGTGGTTCTTTAGGAATTTTCTTTCTTATGATATTTGTCATGGGTTAATTTCTAATTGTATCGTTTTCAGCGCCTCACACTTTTATGATTTCGTTTAGATTTTGTTAAAAAATATTATTTTCTACGTTTCAGTACTTGTTTTTAGAATTTCTTTTGTATTTTTATTATTTTTTTAGTCTTTAATGCATTTCATAATTCATTGTCATTAAAATTATAGAACCTTGCATTTAAGTTTTTCTCAAACTCGCTACAAAGTGGCATCTCTGTCATGAACTCAAAATTTAATGAAAAATGAATCGATTGATTGATAATTAAGTTCTAAAAAAATATTAAAATATTGTATTTTCATTGGGAACATGCAACGGTACAAAATTTTAGATTTCCAGTACATCAGAATGTAAATGAAAAATCTATTGCAAAATTCTATATTTGCAAGCATAAAGAAAGTAAAATTAAATAAAAACGCGTAAAAACTTCAGTTCTGTTAGAAGGCGGAATTTCTGGTGATTAACTATAATTTTTTTTAAAAAAAGAACCTTATCTTAACATTTCACAAACGCCATGTTTGCATTAATCCTCTGACTGTGTATCAAGCTATTTCCGCGGGTTGGGAAGCCAGTCTATTTTCTGCTGAATCCTGTGATTTTCACAGGCATTTACTTATTATTTTCCATGTATTTACTTAGTACTTTTATAGCGTTGGGTCATATTATACTAATAAAGCTTTGCATATAAATAAAAACTCGCTTGGCTCAACAGTTTTTGAACACGTTTGCAAACGTTGCATCTAAGTATTGATTTAAAAAATTACACAGTCAGAGAGTTAATCATATTTTTTTACACATAACTCGCAATTTGCTGGATTCCAAGTTAAGTTATATGTACTGGTTCACAAATGAGTCGCTTTTCCCACCTACTGATATCAAGATGTATTACCAGCCTAACTATAGTTGCATTTTGGCTATGTGTCTAGTATTGCGTTTCGTAGTAAGGTCAAGTACTAGTCAAGTTTGAGGAATAATTAATTGGACGTAAATTGTTTTAAATTTTCAAAATATAGTGGTTGCAATACAATCTGTTTTAATTCATTAAGGTGCATCAGTTTAAAATAATCTGCAAGTTCACACTATTGTAAACATTAATGATGCACTAATTAGTGGAAAATATGCAAATAAATAAAAATTTGTTTTTTTAACTATTTTTCTATATTTCTTGGGTGTCATTTATGTAGATTTATGCAAAAACTATTAAAAATAACAACTGCATATTAAAAGATTAACATTTTTTTAATGTATTTTAATTCTAAGCTTTTTTCTGCTGTATATCGCATTGTTTTAATCGAAGATTCAGATGATTCCTGAGAAATCTCTTTGGTCCCGTTGTCTGACAAAAATAGTCTCCGTTTGTAAGTATCGGAAAATATTTTTCTCCGAATAAAAAATAGAACGTTTTCAAGGGCAACAAGAAAAGACGCCTTCCATCTCCTAGGTGTTGCCTCCGTCAAACGAACTTGACTTACAAGCATTACTCTGGCAGAAGGGGAAAAAACCATTTTAAGAGATTAGAGTCAACAAAACCCTGGAAACTCGCAAGGAAAGTCATTTCCAGTTTTCCACGACATTTGACGAAAGAGGCTGTTCTTGGAAAGGATTTGCCATTTCTCCACCCAATGTTATTGGTAAAAGGTAATACTTCAGTTTCGACCATTTGTCCTCAGGACCTTCCACAGCTTCTCGTGCATTGTTTCCTATTTATATATTTCTATTTCTTTAAACATATCTCAAAGATACGTGAGTGAGCCGAAATTTCGAAGATACTTCCTTCCTTTAATGTGGAAAAATAATATCGTTTTATTTGTTCATCTTCCGGAAAAAAGTGGGTACTTTCACATGCGCTCTTTTCTTTGTCAACCCTTCAGAAGAAGAAATTGTTCGCCTTTAAACGAATTGCCTTTTTTACTTTAAGTATACTTTGTTTTATATTAAACATATAGATGGGATTTGGAAAAGTTGATTTATTTTGGTGTTTTTGATTTTCGGTATATATGGTAAAATATTTTCACTAAGAAATCTATCATTTTACCATACATCTCTAAAGGTCGAAATACTTTTTATTCAACAGGAGCGGAACTCTTTATGAATACATTTTAATGGATGAATAATATCTAAATTTATCATATTATCCGCCGTCATCTATTGACACTGAATCTTCAATCGAAGAAGAAAGTTTGTTGAGATTCCGCTCTTCCACCTATCCCTTCGAATATTAATTGTTGTTTTGTTTTAATTACTGACTTTCTTTTTTTATATTCTGCTTTGTCCACCAATCTGGGTTTTCCAAATTTTTAGAACTTCAAATTCTGTAAGAGTTCTGCATTAAAAGTGATTACTAACACTTCTGACCCATAAGGCTTTGAGGATTGCTTTTCAAAAGCAATAAATTCTGAGCTCTTTTTATATAGAATTTGATGGGTCAAGTAACTAAAAACTTTATTCTTTTGAATGAAGGAATTTATCTTATTCTCATGAATTTTGTTTAAGTACTATCAATTAGTTTCCAAAACACGACTGGATTAATTAAAGATTAAACAGGCAAATCACCGATTCAGGACAACTTGATAGGAAATCTCCTAGATTAATTACGCTCAGTGGATCAGTTGTCAAATGGCAAGTTAAAACATTTCGAAATAAGATTGGTGAAAGCAGGGGAAAGTCGCCGAAGTTGGAGCGGCGCCTAGCTTTGACCGGTATCAGAACTTCAATTCTATTAAACATTCGGGCTGTAAAATAGGAGAATTTTGTTGTAGCAATGTAAATAGGATGTATGAAATCCTTTTTAAGAGAAAGCGTTACGTGGTTAAAGTTAGAGAACCAGTGTTTAGATTTAGGTATCATCCATTAAATATTTTAACAAAAGTCAAAAAGCCCTTTCGCTATTTTAAATTAAGTAAGAAAATATACTATTATATCCTCAAATTCTAAAGTTATTTAGCTGCAATATACTATAATCATTTTATTAAAATAGTTTAAAAATAAAGTTGCCCAGATTGGACCGCAAACAGTTTCTTAAATTGAACCATTTAGATCAATGGAATTATTATCTTAAACTACAGGAGTAGATCAGAAAGCAGTTATCACCACTAGCAGTCCTCATAAATCGGAAGCGGAACAAGTCAAAGCAAAAAAAAACCAATAATATAATCTAAAATCATCAAATGTTGGATCAAAAAGTATAAAGACTTAGGATACATATGATTTTTATCATTTATATGAAACAAAGGGAGAAGAAGTGATACGATGCATAAAACGTCGTACTTGGGTTCATGCATTGTGTGCATTTGAGAATCAAAAAACATTTTTGCCTTAATTGTGCTTTTAAACATTGGTGGCCCATTCTAGGCAACCGGTTTCCTTACGATAATATATTTTTTAAGCGCTGCTTTTTTTCCTAATTTAAAGTGTATTTCATAAAATGTTAATAACACCTTTCTAAAGATAAATAAGCTACAAAATAAGTCTACTACTTTTTTTCATTAAAATTCATTCTCCATCAGTGTGCATCAAAAAATATCTAGGTGGTCTTAATTCGGTGATTCTCCCCTATGTTTTGAAAATGAACTGTAGCATTATTTATAAGTTGTAAAATATATGATTATATTTATCTGTTCATAAACGTAATTTGTGCTTTGTCGTTGATTTCGTTTCCATATTGATTGTTTTTATATTAGTTACCAAATCATTTTTATTCCGAAATTAGAATAAGTAAAAATGCCAATACATTACGTAGCCCTGTAGTTTGATTAAAATAGCCACAAGTTATAAACATCAGAAAATATTTCTCCGAAAGAAAACCGTAGATAGTTTTGAAGAAAAGCAAGAAAAGGTATTTCCCAGGTGCTGCCTCTGTCAACAAACATGACTTACGAGCCTCTTTTAGGGAAACCAAAAAGAAACCCATTGGAGAGACGAGAATCCACAAAACCCAAGAAACTCGTAGGAAAAGGCAGCACTCGTTTTGTCTGCATTTGAAAAAAGACGCTGTTCTTCGAAAATATTTCTCGTATTTCCTTCCGATGTTAGTAGTAGAAGGCAGTATTTTAGTTTCGACTATTCGCCCTCAGGACCTGGCTTCGTTTTTCTCTTATTGTTTCTAATCCATTCATTCCCACTTCGTTAAACATATCTCACAGATATGACAGCGAGCCGAAATTTCAAAGATATATTTTCCTATAATGTAGGAATATTATTTTGTTTTGTTTTTTCAGCATTTTTGCTAACGAAAATATAAAGAGGTGGATTCTTTTTGCTTTCTTCTCTCATCATCCCCAAGAAGAAAATGTTCGCCTATAAACAGACTGCTTTCTCTACTTTTATTTGTATCCGACATGTAGATACCAACAGGAAAATTTGGTGTTTTTTGTTTTCGGTATAAAACTGGTATAGTAAAATTCTTTCGAGGAGAAATTGTATAATTTTACCTCGTATTTCTGAAGAATGAAGTAATTTTTATTTAACTGAAGTTTAATAGATAAATTATTAATAGATTTGAAATTCACCATCGAAAATATTTTGTGTTTCTCTTCTGTAAAATGAATATGTTTAGAATGTATAATTTTTATATTCTTAAACATTTTGTAATTGTTCCCTGAAACATTTGCTTTCATGTTTATTACTTTTCGTACTGAATTCTGCACTCTTTGGTAACTACCAATTTACTTTCATCCTAGTTGCTGACTTCCATTTTAAGTAATTTTGCTTCGTAAAAGGTACGTTTTATCGCATATGAATTTCGTGATAATAGGGAAAAAAATGTGGCAACGCAGAAAGAAACGAAGCGTTCAGTATCACAAAATGATTAGTAATTTTAATTGTATTCTGACTATACTATTCGAGAAAATAACGGTTTTTGCATTTCAAATACAAAATTTTACAGATTTATTTCGATAACTTGGAAATCAAATTCGACTTTGTTTGCAAAACAAACTGAAAGTTTTGAAGATGTCTCTTCCATAAAACCACCACACATGACAATCCCCAGTGCTTATACTTTGGCCCAGTCTTACATTCATTTTACTCAAAATCCAAGTCGGCTGACATGGAAAATCTTGTATTTCAAATAAAAATAGAACCGAAAATCAAAGCTGAAATATGTTCATTGTGCTGGTGATTCATGTAGTACGTACAACTGGGACTTCAATATGACCCATGCAGCCAATAATGTATGCATACCGTGCAGACAATAATATAATTTGCTAGTTTCCTTGGGTCCTGTTATGCTGATTGTAATTGGAGCAGATATGGAAAGTGTGCACCGTGTTCAACAAGCCGTCACTCTGGATATTCTCGACAAATCACCACATTGTTCCCAGATGATGATGATGATCTTGATTTCAATCGAAATATTGCCCTTTACCTGGGTTTGATACACTACACTTCAGTAAGACCTGCAAAGAAATCTGGATGGTAACGGTTAAATACGGTAGACTATGTTCCTACCCAGTGTCCTGTAGAAGACAATTGGCGCAATGACTCGTAAACCAGATATGGTTCACCATTCATCGCCTTTTTATGGGTATAGTAAAAATTCATGAATCTCATGTTCGCTCAATTCCTGGCATTGCTTGTTTCATTTCTAAACTAAGTGACAATCAAGTTATTGGATTATAGCGCTCATAAATTCTGCCATCTGTCGAACAAGCCATTAGATTGGGAAATTGATTATGAGCATATATTGCAGGATTATTAGTAAATTGATGAGATATATTTTGTTAAGAATCCAGCAGTCGTTAGGAAATTGAAAGTTCAATATCAAGTTAAAATTGGATAATTTGTTAAGAAATATAAAGCATCAAAAGTAAATCAGAAATCAAGACCTGCATTCTGAAAGGTCCTAAAAATACAAGGTCTGACCAATAAGTAGAGTGAATCACCTTTAAAATCGAAAATGGGAACAACCCGATTATCAGCGACACCTTCGTCGTGTTCTGTTCAGTTAACAGTAGTGCATGGTTTCGTGCGCCTGTGAGTCTTGATAAATTTTTTTATCGACTCTTGTCTGTGCTGTGGTTTTGTGGCCTTGTCATGGAGGAGAATATCAATTCGAAATTCTTGTACAAATTGGGTAAATCAGCAGGCCAAAGTCATGCAATGCTGAAGCAGGTGTATGGAGATGACACCGTGACCTTGAAGACTTTGTATATTTGGTTTTAAAAGTTTATTGATAGGCGTGAAAGCGTCGAAGACGAGCATCGGAGTGGGCAGACCACCACGGCCGATAATGCAAGGTGGCATAACAGTACGCTTGTAAAGCGGTTTCTGCCTCAACTTGGGATTCCCCAAGGGCCCCCCCCCCCCCCCCGTATTACCCAGACCTGTCACTACTGGACTTACTCCCGTTTCTTAAACTTAAAGTGGCTCTAAAAGGGCGGAAATTTACAGACATTATGCAAATTGAAGCTGATGTAACACGCAAATTGAAAGCTATACCAGTGGAGGAGTTTTCAAGAGCTTTCGACGATTTGTACACACGCTGTCTGAGGTGCAAAGTATATAACGGGGACTATTGCCATCTCCATACACCTGCTTCAGCTCTGCATTACTTTGGCATGCTGATTTACCCAATTTGTATAAGAATTTCAAATTGATTTTCTGCTCCATGATAAGGCTACAAAACCACCGCACAAACAACAATCGATAAAAAAATTATCAAAACTCACAGGCGCACGAAACCATGCACTACTGCTAGCTGAATATTACAGAACACGACGAATGTGTCGCTGATAATCGGGTTATTCCCATTTTCGATTTTAAAGGTGATTCACCCTACTTATTGGCCACACCTTGTACTTAAAATACGCTTCTTCATGAATATCACTTCGTTGATGCAGCTCACCAGACACTTATTAATCAAAATTTAAGAACGATAACTTCGTCATTCTTTGGAAGTTGAATCATAGTGTCATTCTGCAATAACTTCAGGAAAACAATATTTTTCCTGAATTCTATCTATATTTTTATTACATTTGAGAAAATCTTTAAACAGATTCAAGAAATTTCAGATGTTCCTGAACTTGCTTTGAATTTTCTTAAATAATGATCCCTAAGAATCATCAGTCAATTAAGATCTTTAAGCTTCATATATCGAATTCATTTGAATGAAAACACATTAAAAGTAAATCTAAAAATAAGTAATTTTTTTAAAGCAGCATATTCAAAGGTAAATGAAAGATTGAGAGGAACTAAGCAACTTTATATTTATGAAAATGTTTATTTCATTCTCCGCTTACAGTGTATAAATAATGGCTTGCAACTTCCCAATAGCAAATTGTATTTTATAATTTATAAATAATAATATAATTTTATAATTGTATTTTGTAATTTATTTAGTAGTAAATTTTATTTTATATTCAGCTCTCGTTTTAAATTTTAATGACTCAAAACCATTTACTCCGTAAGTTTCATAAGTGTACACTTTTATAATTTCATTGACCTCCTTCGGAGTTCCCATCATAGAGGACATCAGCTTTAATTGTACTGTTCTCAACAACTATCAACCTTCATATACTTCACTGAACTTCAATAACAAACGTTTTGCATAGTAAAATAAATAAAATCTCACGTTCTTAATATTTGTTATGATAACAACCGTTTTTGACGAAAACAAATCTACGCTAATTACATCAAAATTAGACTAGAAATGGTTAGTAAATTGCGCTTAACTGCAATTTCTAACATCAAATTGAATATCTAAAAACAACTTTTACTGTTTTAACAAAAGAGGCCCATTCACATTTTTTCCATTCCATCTTGAAATTTTATTTTTAAAATTTAAAGGAAAATTATTCATATATGTATAGTGAAGTTTTGAAGTAACGTTTTGTCTTTTTCTCCCTTGTGCAGAGCGGCACGGGCCTGGGTTTCAGCATCGCCGGCGGTGTGGACAACCCTCACATCGGAGACGACCCCAGCATCTACATCACCAAGCTGATAGCGGGAGGAGCGGCCGCCGCCGATGGCAGGCTGCAGTAAGTACACCACTTTCATTTTTGTTGACTTCGCGATTGTGGTTGGATGCAAACAGGTTGAATATTTGATGACATGTTTTGTATCAATACAGTTTTAATAACGTAAGCAAAGTATTTCCAAATTCCACATGGTATTTTATGAGAGGAGATAGCGAACATTGCTACGAACTATATTCAAATAGGAAAGCATAACCGGAAACGTCATCCGTAGGAGATGGAAGACACAAGAAAAACACAATACAGGAAGTAGTGCAAAGCCCTTTACTGGGCTACACTTAATAGGTTGGTGATTGGTAGACACAAAATAAGATTTCATAAAAATTGTTCCAAATTCCGTGATTATTTATAGTGGTGCATGAATGACAAAAAATGATGCATGGATTGCGGAGCATTTTCAAGGATACAGGGAATTAGTTTTAGCATGGCGATAGCGATTCTTACTACGATATCCATGTCGAATGCAACAGGTATTTCGTACATAATGGCTGTCCAGCACGAGATAAATTGATAGGGGATAACAATCTGAGGCAAAGACATATAATGGCAATTTCCAATCACGTTCTCCTTTATAATTTTAGTTCATATCGATGACCTCAACTCCTTCGAAGAAAATGCCAGTTGAGATACCCTGAAAGTTTTGAAATAATCTGTAGATAAATTTTTAGTCTAATCATCGACTTCTCCAATAAGCCCATTGAACATGGTAATTTCTTTTACTTTGAAATACTTCCTCTCTATAATTCGAAACTTACTTGTTACAATCTTTTTTTAAATATTCCTTAACATTAAATTCTAAAACCGGGAAATATTTTGAAACGGTTTTTCCTCTTCCTACCTTTTCATCGTCCTTTTTCGATTTTTCAATGGGACGTTTTGACCAGCAACCACCCCTTCAATATACAATCTTCACTTTTTGATTAGTAAAATGGAAGACACAGTTACGACTCTTTCAAGAAGCCCTATGAATACCGAAAGATCTTATAGTTGCTAATTTTCTTCTATCTTTGCTTTATCTAATCTTTGTATTCTCCGAGAACAGTGTTAGTTGACTTGGAAAAAATCTTTCAAGGATATGAATATTATAATTTTTTCTAATTTAAAGTGACTTAATACTGTAAATACGTTTAAAAATGATATCATTTATTTACTCAAGGAAATGAACAAGCTGTATTTTTTATAAAGTAAAACCAGATGAATTTTTTACTGTTGATGGTAATTTGTAGGGATTATGTGTAAATGTTAAGCTTTTTTCCAATTTAAATGCACGAGCGGAACATTCTGAAATAAATCAGCGTCTGCCAACAACTATTTCTACAACGTCATAAATATATCTTCCCTTATACAAATACTGATTTGTTTGCTTTCCAGCTCTTTTCCACCATTCATGGGAAAACCAGAAAAAAGTTTTGTGCCGCTTCGTGTTCTCTCTATTCTATCAAGGATTGAGGAAAAATACAGTGTGAGATTTTTCTCAAAAAAAAAAGACAGAAGAATAGTTTGCGCCAGTTTTAGTCGTTTATCCATCATTACAGTTTCCGTTATCGGACCGTCAAGAAATATTAAAAATCATTGAGTGAGAAGAAAAAAAGTGTCCTCTCAGTATTTTGTGAGTCGATGGCGCTCAATAACCATACAGGATAACTTCTGAATAGAAAAAGAAATTCTCCAATAAAAGCAAAAGGCAGAAGGGAGAAAAAGCGAAAAAATATCTCTTCCGGAAAACTTTTTGAAAGGCTTCAACCTCAATCTTTTTGTTCGAGGGTAGCTTCCCTCAACACATTATCTTCGAGAATTTAAGTGGTCCTTCCAAAAACAGAACTTCGGCGAACAAAAGCAAACGACGAAGGCGAAAGTAAGAAGAAAATGGATAAAAAACTGTTTCCAGGAGATTTATGAAGCCGGAAAAGTGCTGCTTTAAAAACCGATGAAGTCATTGGGAACCACGGATCATCACCTCTGGCGGTGACCCATCTGCCTGCTGCTGCTCGTTTC
This sequence comes from Araneus ventricosus, assembly GCA_013235015.1. NCBI lineage: Eukaryota > Metazoa > Arthropoda > Arachnida > Araneae > Araneidae > Araneus > Araneus ventricosus. The sequence goes on from BGPR01000902.1 coordinate 256,883, forward strand.
CGGATTGAATCCTTCTCAGAGATTCATGGAGTGGAATGAAAAATGTGCGCCTCTCCATTCTTCTCCAGTTTCGAGATAATTTAATTCCATCCCATTAGAAAACGATTCGGTGATTCACAAAGTGGATTCAAGAATGTGTGAAAGCATTCACTCCCGACAAACAAAAGAAAGTCATTTACAGACTCATTGTTTCACTGCTCTCCATATTTACTGTGGAAAAAGTTACTTTGAAAGAAACAATGGATAAATCTTAAATGTAGTGTGTGTTTTTTTCTAACACCATGATTGTTTTATATAATAAGACACGTTTAAACCTTTTTTTTAATCTGCTTGTGTAAACCAGCAAATTCTGGCTTATTATTTTTTCAAATACTTTGTGGGTTACACGGACGAAATAAACATTTGATGAAATTGATTTATATTAACAAAGCTTTTGGCTCTGATAAACCAAACAGTGTTAGATTTTGAAAAGTCATGGACCACATTACCGAAAATTAGATATAATAGTCTTTCCCTAACTCGGAGCATGGAAAATTTAAGAGAATTTCTGGAGTAAGTATCGCTGAAAGAGATAATTTGGAGTTCAAAAAGACGCTCTCAAATCTCATTATTAAAAAATATTTCATTTATTATTTGGTATTAAACAACATAAATTTATAATGATATATATAATAATAATTTCCACACCATCAATACTGAGTAAAAGATACCACGTGAGTAATATTAATATTGTAGGCCCTGTAAAAAGAGTTCCTACAAGAGTTGTCAACTCCGTGGGGCTTAAATTTGCCCACTTTTTAATTTTCCCCGTCGACCTTTAAAACAATCTAAACCCTTTGTTGAGTGTGCCGACGTGGTTAAAAAAATAGTTTACAATTCTATCAACGTATTTTTAATTTGTGGTTTCTCTCCGACTTTTCTGTTTTAATTTTTTCAAAATCCACTTATAGAAGTTATCATTCAAAATTCATCTAAATCTATCATACTGAGAAGGATCCTAAATGCTGTGCGAATGCGGATGTAGCTTTGTGCAAATTAAAGTGCAAGAGGAATTTGCTTCAAGGCGTGCCATGAAACGAGCCCTTCTCACACCGAAGGGCATTTATTCATCGAGGATGCCCATTAATCTGTTCCTTCATGCTATATTGACTGTTTCTCGAAGACGGAAAACCCTCGATTCTCATCTTATTATAAAAGTGGTTCCCTAATGTTATTAAGTGTTTAGTGTTCTTACTCGATAAATATCGGTTATCCCTACTAACATAAATCCTTGGCCTCGTAATAAAAGGTCAACTCCAGTTAGTGAAACTTAAGCTAAATATATTTATTTCATCTTGCTTGAATGCTAACAGTGGTATGCGAGATCTTAATTTTAACTGCAAAAATCATATGTAAGCATATGCATCAAATGAAAATAAGCTCTTGAAGAAAATAGAAACACAAAAATACAATACTCTAAGAAAATAATTTGAATACACTTGATTTTAGTTTCTTTAATTTGTCTAAACAGTACTTCCCAAATATTCACTTTGTTACGAGTTTTATTTTTTGATAGTGGTTGATAACAGCTTAATACTAATTGCTTCTACACTATGTCTTTGCAGAGTGAACGACATCATCGTGAAGGTAAACGACACCAACGTCGTGGATGTTCCCCACTGCGTGGCGGTGGATGCTCTAAAGAGAGCAGGCAACACCGTCAGGCTGGTGAGTTTCTCGTCTCTTTCTGCACTTTTTTCCTTTATATTGACCTTAAAAAATTTTCATTAAACATTATTAGCAGTATAACTCAATTCCTTTAGTAATAATTTAATTTGAGTGACTGCGGACTATAATCAAACTTACTTTAGTCGTCGTCGAGATTTCGTTTCGAAAACCGATTAAATCCAAGCTCGGAACTTCGCTTTCCCCTTTTAGTCTTCACAAAGTCGATATATTTTCAAATTTATTAAGCCCTACCGAATCATGCCCTTCCTATAGTTTTCTTAAATTAAAGTTATTTAATTGAAGTGAATTTGCACGTAGTTCCACTTTAATTGTTCCTAATGTATTGTTAACCTAAGTTGAAATATTGAATCAAATCATTTAGTTACAAAACCGATGAAAGCAAAAATCTCCCCAAAACCTTTCATCCTATGTGCAAAGAAATGCCAAATACTTTTTTTCTTATTCGAACACTATCGACCTCGTTCTGAAACCGTTGCCATGTTTTCACACATTGCTTCTTCTGTTGTATCCTGTAATTTAAATTTGTGCCTTTTTATTGCAACTACTTGCAGGAACAACATTAAAATTTGCATCTGTGCAACATGACGATGCAAAAAAATCGAGTTATTTTGATACCAATGGTGTAAAAATTTTGTGATAACTGTATTTCAAGAAATTAGACAACTGACTTTGAAATTTACCAAAAAAAGCCTAGCAGATAGACTGGCTGTTTTCAATCTGATTCTTTTACAAATCTATGAATTTTTTTCTCATTGATTATAAACTTTATCCTTTATTACAAAAATCTAGGATATTTCTGTTAACTTTCTGGTCACTTTCTTAGTTTATTTTTGCTTTCAGTATCCGAAGAATACATAGAGAATCTATTGTAATGCCACAAAATAAGATCACATGATTTTGGTAAATATAGATTTCTTAGGCATCTTTAATTCCGAAAAATAATTTCTAGAATTATATATGCGTGTGCTTTGAAAAAGATGTCTTAATAGCACAAAAATTAGACAGAGGAACTTCGACATGCAATCCTAAAGCCAAATTTCGACCGAATCCGCCAACAGTAAGAAATACTTTATCTACACACATACTGGATTTTTATATATAAACTAGAAATTTAAAGAAAAGGCTAAAGTCATTGTCTTTAAGAACTGAAAACTAGTGACTAAAATTTGATGAAACAATGAAACATTGGTAGTAGGAAAAGTGTTGTTATATACTATAAAGATAATTTTTTGAAAAAATTGCGGAAATTCGAGGAAAAACAACACGACAATCACTGGCATTATGCAAAGATTATGTTTAGAATTCTGAAATGGAATAAAAATTAATAAGGGTGCACACAAATGAAGTGACACATTTCGAAAATTAATTTTAAAAAATAAACTAAAAATGTTGGAACTACGAATTTTTTTAAAATGAGAGCGCATCTCAAAAAGTTTTTTTCAGATAGGTAACATACCTTCTAGGTGGTCGTAAATTACTAGAAATCAAAAATTTGTTTAGAGCCATTATCTGAGAAAATATTAACACCGGAAGAAAAATAAAAGCATTTATTTGTAGGGAATTTTACGCTCTTTAATAATGTTGATTCACGTGTATTGTGAAAACTAAAGAGTTTTCGTGATATTCAAGAAAAACTAAAAAGAAACCAGAAAACACGCATCGTCTTCTGCTGATCGGTAGCCATTGCGTACGGAATTTTCTCGATGTAACAAATTTAAAACGGCGTAATGCCGCGTTACCTATCTGGAAAAAAAACTTTTTTCAGATGCGCTCCTTATTTTTAAAAAAAAACCATAGTTCCAGCATTTTTAGTTTTATTATTATTATTATTAAGTTTTGAAATGCGTCACTTCATTTGTATACACCCTGTATGTTCCGACGTCATCGCTGGAAAAATATCAAAACTACGAAATCAGGAAACAACTAAGACAAACCATCTTCTGAAAAAGTTCATTTTGTATGCTTTCAAGGGATTTTTATTAAATAAAATCGAAGACATTTGGTTGCATAACAAATGACCACACAATATAAGTGGCCCTTGTTTGAAATGTCGAAGAAAGCTCTTCCTTTTTTTTCATCTCTGGCACGTAATTCTTTCAAATATAATATTACCAGTGAACCGTGGCTAACTGAGCAATGAAGCATGGTTAATGGGTAATCTAATAATGAAGCATGCCTAATTGAGCTATGAATCATGTCGTGTAATTACTCAATTCTTATTATACTTTTATTTTATACAGTGTAAACCCTTTGCTAGTCTTTTTCCCCCTCGAAAAAGTAACTGGAGGATAGCAATTTTTTTTTATTTCAAAGAATTTTTTAGTTCTGCTCTTTTGTGAACATCGCAAGTAATAAATATTAAGTATTTTTTCTTTTGTTTTGTAAAATTTGCAAACTTAAAAAATGTAATTTTTATTTCCAGACTTAAAAAATAAAAGAAATTGCCTCAACCAAATATATTCCTTATACAATAGTTTTTTTTCTAAAACGTATACTTAGTTGAGATCGTTATAAAACTGGATCGCATCTGAGCGTATTTAAATTCAAAAGTTCTGAAATATGTCAGATGTCAATTTTTTTTACATGAATGAAAAATTAGTTTGATACTAAATTATTTAACAATCAGTTTTTGAAAAAATATTCTGCTATTTTTATTATATCAAATTATGAACGCATTTTTAAGACATAGTCTGTCTTAAAGGAATTACAGAATTAAATTATGATAAAGAAAAAGTTATCTAAAATATATTAGTGTTACAGAAAATTATTTTATAACAGTAATATAATTATATACTTAACAGCTTACTTACAGTTACTAAAAAAACCACTTTCACAAATTTTGTCTATAATGGATTTAATTTCATGGTCCATGAACCATTTAAAAGCAAAATCTTTGTCTCGACCGTCGATAGTGCCTGTTTTCCGGAAAATATTTAATAAATTTTTGGCATTTTTAAGTTCAGTTCGAGCGCTGGAGTTTTTTGTGAAAATTGGATACATTATTTAATTCATCTATAAACCAGATTTTATAATAAAACTTAAAATCACTGAACTGTGTAAACTTACTTATTTAGTAATTCAGTTAATTAAAGTATGTTCGAAAAATTATATCTTTCGAATAATTATACACTATGTATATATTTATTCTTAAGAATAATTTAATGTTTGTTTTAAATCCTTTCACATTTATTTCTATACTCGTTTATTAAGTATTTGATGTATTTTTAAATAAAGCAACATCCCAATAGACCCTATTTTCAGTTAATGAAAATCAAAAGGATTTGTTATTTCCATTAAATATTTTTTTTCCAAAGAAGTGCCTTGTAATTTGCATTTCGTCTATTTGCATTTTAAGTTTCCGTTGAGAATCAACGGATGAACAAAGGCTAAAATAAATAAAATGAGGGAATAGTATTTGAGACAAATAAAAAGAAAAAGTAAATTCCCTTTTTTTGCTAAGAGAGAACATCTTTACTGAAAATAAAGTAAAATAGATATTTTTAAATATTAAATGAAATTATCGATAGATATAACAAATATTTGAACTTGTTCTTGATATGTTAATCAATTCTCTTTGTAATGTTAATGTTGCAATTCTTGTGAAAATAAAGAAGATATGGAATCTTACAATCGGCCGCCTTCTTTCAAATGTTAATTTCCTTGCATATAATTGGAGATATGTTTTATTTAGTAAGTCTTTCTGTTCGAAAATGTTGTTTGTTCTTTTCACTACATTTTAGATCGTTAGTTTTTATGACACTTATTTTAAATGTTTTCAAATTTTTTATGAACTATATATAACCTGGATGAAAATTTAATAACAGATAGAATTCAACTTTTTAAACAAAAATTCAAATTTCACATAAGAATAATCATGAGATAATTTATTTTCCATGTTAATGAGAGCCATTCCATATTTCAATGGCCAATTATTCCCACACTCACAAATAAAAGCAATTGCAAAAAATTTTATTAAAAGATTGCCTGAATTCTAGCACTATCATGCATATGTGATAAAAATTTTAATTTTTTATATCATGGACAATGTTAGACCAGAGTTATATGCAAAAACTATTTCAGAATATTATATATTTATATCCTATTATGTAAAAGGCCTCATGTGGTTATGCGAGATTGGGCTTTGTCAGAATTTGGCATGAAAGATGAACCCCTCCCAAAAGTGAAAGTATCTGGAAAGTTAAAAAAACTATGAAATCCGAAAGTTCAAATTTACGGGAAGTTCTTCATTTTTTGTTTAATAAAGTAACATACAAAATATTTATATTTAGATTCAAACTCAGATTAATTTAAAATAAAATACTTCATAAATAAATATTTCTGTGAACTCGCCAACTTCCCAGCGTCATTAATGTCCCCATTAAGTTCTGCATATCTATTCTATCATCGATATTATTTATACTTGTTATTCTTTATAAACTTGATAAAACAATTTAGGTCAAGTAAAAAATGTATATATAATTTTGTCTAAAACGTTAATGCACAAAATGCACATGGACTTTTTCAAAGTAGCTGATTACAAATTTTGCCGCTTCTCCCATGGGTTCTGGGAGACACTCGACACATTACTGATGACTTTAGATGAGGCTTATAAAAATTTCCACTCTGAAACTTGCTCACATGCTTCACTTTCAGAAAAAGTCATGTTGAAAAGTGAAAAAAATATTTCACGCCGGCAAAGAAACATTAGATACATATTCAGTGTTGCTCCTCCTTTATATGTAACTCCTCCTTTATTTGTACGAGTATTGTAAATTTAATAGTGGCAACTGAGGTACTTACTTGGAACATTTATAGTTATTTAATGTAGCCACTAGCGTTGTGTACAACCTGTTTCCACCTATTTGGAAGCTTGTTAACATGGTATGGTGTATCGCTTTAAGGATCTCTTGTACAGTTCGATAAAGAATGCTAGGAACAGGTTCCTTCATCTTAGGAATCAAATCCTTATGCATTTTGGTTAAGTAGTACGGCATCCATCGCGATGCAATTTTTCTCAGATAGAGTTCTTAGAGCAATAATTTTTCCCAAGCTTTCTTCTGAATGTGCAACGCACTACTATGGTGAGTCGTTATTGCAGAACCTTAGACCGCCAACTACCTCGCAACGTTTTACTACGCATAACAACAGGACCGGCCCGAGGGGGTGCGAACGGTGCGACAGCAGAAGGCCCCGCGCCGGATTTTACAAAATTCATTAAATTTTTTTTATCCTTTTTTAAAAATTCTTTTAACCAACTTTTATGTAAAAAAAGCACAAAATATTAATATTTTTTCTAAAAACAAATATATTGTAATTATTTTTCTGGTTTTGAAAATAAATTTCCTTCAAAGATCTGTTAAAAAGGTAATTGGTGTATCTAGTGTATAAGAATCCAACAATTCCCTTTGCTACCTGGAGGTCCACGTGTTTCCGATTCCTGGGCAGAGCAAAAGTTAAAAATTGATAACATTGTTCAGTCCTAAACCAGGCTCTATTGCTTCTAGCATCATATGGTCACTCTCTCTTTTCGGTGCGGGGCACCCCGAAGTGGATGTCCGTCATTTGAAGATAAATTGCAGATGATAATATTAAATGCATTCCTTGTTCCTGAGACTATTACTTTCAGGGTATACAGAGGGTAATTCTTGTGTACTGATCCACATCTGTTCCCCTAATGGCCAGCAGATAGTCTTTCCCTATATTCACCTCTAGAGGAATGCTTTTTCTGCTTATCTAGTTCTAAATTGAACACATCTGTTCACCTTGTATTCAGCAGAACTGCTAAGCGATGATGAAGCATATATCTCACAGGGGTTTCTCGCTTTTCTTGTCAAAAGTGTGGTTTTCCAGCATCTATGAATTCATCGTTAGGTACTTGTTAAAGGGTAGTCGGTTACATCTATTCCTGAGAGTTTAATAAATAGTAGTAAATCTGAATATTGGATTGTGTTAAAAACGTCAGGTAACCCAAGGAGTTTTCTCAGAAGCTTAATTTTTCATTGAACAGTTCGTTCGCATTCGGAGTATCAGCCGTACAGCCAAATAAAATATTCTACATTTGTTCTTGGAGACAAATTTCAAGTATGCTAATTTTTGTCTCTTTTTTTTATAGTTATTTATTAAACAAACTTTCCTTTTATATTTCCAAAGAGAAAATTTTAATATTATAACAGGTTATCAATTTATAAAACAATGTAGTTCCCCTTTGTTTTTGTATTTCAACATTTTTGCTATTTGTTATTATTGTATACATTTCAGATAACGCATTTTTTTTATTAACGAACGAAAAATTGTGTTTTCTACTCTTTTACATTGAGCATTTTTCATTATAAAATGTTGCTTATTTGGAACCTTTTATTGTTTTGGGAAACTACATATCAAAGTTATTTGGATAAATTTTAAAATATAAGAAGTATTTTGAAGATTGATTCAATTTAAATATCCTAAAACCGAAACTATCAGTAGGTTGTGTATAATTGTAAATAAGTTTGTGATCAGTCGATTATCTTTTTCTAGTTTCATTTTTTTTTTGTATATGAAGAAATAATTGTTTGTTAATATGAAGAAATAATGAGTTCAACTTTTAAGAATTCACTTGGTCATCCAAAATAAAGAAAACCCCATTCATACAGTATAATATTTTATTTCAATACTGAATGCATGTGCTGACATCGTAAATCGACAGAAAAATTGAAAGGGGGTATTTTCTCTTTCAATTGACTGCAAAGTTAAAAGTTATTTTAAGTTTCTTCAGCTTTCATGTTTTGAAACTCTAAATGAAACTATTTTCGCATTTTATAATTTTAATTTTAGCACTGAAAGTTTTCAAACTAACAATTTTTAATATATCCTCATAAAATCAGGAAGACAGGACACATTTCTACAACATGAGTTTGCAAAAATTAATGGGAGGAATTTTATCTCTTATTAAAAAAGGAATGCTTAAATTCAGGGCCAGCCTTAGTTGGGTTTAGAAAGGTGCGAGTGCACAAGGCCCCACGCCGCTGTCAGATTGCGCAGAACAAAAATGAATTGCATTCATTTATTTAATGAAATCAGAATTTGGCGGCAAGTTTTACCTTCTAGGTCACAATATTGCAAATATTTACAATATTTATTTAAATTGTATCCAGATTTTACTTCTGTTCTAAAATGATATTGACCTTACCAATAACGCTCGCGTCTGCAGAAAAATCTTCCTCAGGATGAAAAATAATAAAAAAAATTACTTGAGTTCTAGCATTAGAGGCGAACAACTGATTTGCTTAGTCATTTTATTTATCGAATCCGCATTAACCAAAAATCTAAATCATAATGGTATTTTCAACGTATTTGCTATAAAACTTATAACAAAATGAAACAAAAGCCACATATTGCAAACTTATTTCAGTAAGTTTAAAACCAAATTTTATATATGAAGCAATTATTTTTGTAGTTTGATTTATTAACGATTTTTTTGCGATTAAAATATTAACTCTATAAAAATAATTTAATTATTTATTATTTTCATCTTCTTAGTCTTTACTTAACCAAATTGTGAAATGTAATAAATAGCAAAAAGCAATAAATTATTTTGTTGGGCGAAATTTTCTCAAAGCCACTCATGTCAACTTTCCACCGTGCCCCGCTTTTGTTCGGGCCGACTCTGCATAACAGCACCTGTGCGTAGATTTGGATGAACGAGCCTATGTATTGAGGGTGGGGAGAGTAGGTTATGATAAGAACTAACGTGTGGTATAGGCTGATCGCGTTGATTCCGTTTTATGTCCTGAATACAAAGTTGTCTAAACCTAGTTGTATTCATGAACGTAACTTTCTAACCCTTGTGAAATGAAGCCTGTATTGCCATTAAGAGTATAATTACATGTTTCTTCTTCTACAGTTGTAGCTTATGTTTGGCACAACTTGTCGTAATCTGACCCTCATGCCTTAGAATCAAAACCAACTAACCATCTCTGATTGTTGTTGAATAGCTTAACATTATAAACTTGTTCTTTCGTGATACAAATATTACTGAGAATTATGAGGCGAAAGTTCATCTTGAGCACTTCCAGCTAAACTGCCTTACACAATGTTCATTTTCAAAGACACGTCATCCTCGTGTTAGTGTTACTTTATATTTAGCGATCAAAATTTAATTTTTGATGCTTGTTCCTATCCTATTTAATTTGAATTTAAATCTGGGGTGATGTTTCATCTCGTGAATGTCCATTACAAAACCGAGGGGGGATTGGTAAGTATTTCTCTCAATTTCAGTTGGATCGGATCTCAGGAAAATTGTACAAATCCATATAAACAAAACTAAAACTCCAGTTTTTTGCACGATATAGAAATACAAACTCTGAATAGATTTTATTCACATTCTGCTCCCAAATACTGTGAAGCATAAGAAAGGTTTTAGTGAAGGTTTCGTGACAGTTAATTAAATAATTGATTTTTATTAATTAAAAATTATATTTCCACTGAGTTCAAGCTCTTCTGTAGACGCACATAGAAGACAAAACAGTAATGTAATGTATAAGTGATAACGTAAAACTCATAAATAATTTGTACGCTATAAAAATTCAAACTGCTGAACAGGGGTTTCTTCCAAATTTTGCTCTCAAATACTATGAAGCATCTATATAAATAAAATGCTTGTAGGCTGCGCTATAAAATTGAAACCTCGATAGTGAATCCGTATTTGTTTTTCAAAAAGTAGAAACGTCTACCAACGATTTTGTTGTATGCAAGAGTGAGAGAAAGGATGAATGAATGTAGCGAATGGAGGCGAATGAATGAGACATTTAATTGGGCATAATTAACAAAATATTCCTTTTCAGCTTTTAATTTTTATTTTTATCTTCCATGGAAATTAATTAATAAGGTTTACACCAAGTTTTTAAGTCGGGGTCTTCAGTGTTATTTATCAGGTTCGGAGATTGTGAACTTAGAGTCCGTGCGCTCCGTTAAAAGCAATCACCGCTGGTGTGTGTTTAACAAAGACAAGCTTCTCTGGCTCGGTTCGTAAGTCCCACAACACCGAGTTTATAGATCCGAGGCGGAACCCTCCGATGGATAATTTTATTTTTAATAAGTTTAAGCTTCCTGCAAAGCCGATCAATTTATATCCGGACTATTTTAATGTAGGTTTTCTTCAAGTTTTGATCACAAATACTATGAAGCATAAGGAAGGTTTTAGTGGATGTTTCGGGGCAATTAATTAAATAGTTTATTTTTTTTATTAATTTTAGAAGTAAAAATTCTGTCAAGGCACACATTGAATTATTGGTTTGCTGTTTTTCAACCAAGAACTTGCCACCCGCTTTCAACCTGAGAATTTTACTTCAGTTTGTTTTTATTTTTAATCTTTTTAGTATAAAGCGTTTTGTTCATTGATATTTTTAGGATTATAAATATTATTTGGAGTTTCTTAGCATATATTATATTTTCATTTTGTTAATGTTTTTAATACTTCTTTTTTTCTGAAAAGAGCATCGATTTTTTTTAAGAAAAAAAAGGAGTCTCCTTGTTATGTTTCCGAAAATCTGTGCATGATTGCTTTCTCCCAAATCTCTTAACTAAAAGGTGAAATAAAAATCCATTTCTAAAATATCTTTATTTTACAAGCTTTTAAAATATTAAAAAACAGTATTTTGTCAAATATAGCATATATTACTTTATTAATTTTGTTAATATGTTTTCAATACTTCGTTTGTTCTGAAAAAAGAAAATTTGCTATAAAAGTAATTTTTAAATTAAATGTATTAGACATAGAAGCATTGCCATTCCGAGTAACGCAGGATATATCAGCTAGTGCAAAAGCAAAATCAGAATAAGTTATAGATAGCTGATCGAAGAGTGCAGACCCTTGCGAAAATAGTACTGTAAAATGATGTATACAGTGGTCTCTATGATCTGGTCCAATAGTCCGGCGTTTACAGAAGGACGAGTATGGAGCATGAAAGAGAAAATAAGTCGCTCTGTATCGATCTCAATGACCTTGGCACGACGTAAGCAAGTGGCTATTGCTCAGATTTCGTAATATTTATTTTTATATAGAATAATTTTTTGTATGTTTTTCAATATTTTGTGTAGTAAAGTATTTTGCTATTAAAATTCGTTTCTTTAAATGAACCTCTGCTAATCCGGCAGTCGTCAGGTCTCTATGTTAAAGGCCTCATGTGAAGGTCATGTAAATTATGTTTAAAAAATAAGCAACTTGATGCCTAAGGAAGAGCCAGCGGGCCACGGCTTGTTGGCGTGAGCTTGACGCCTTTGATTATGACGCCTTGATTTATCTTTCCCATATTATTATTATTGACGCCCACCCCGACCCAACCTACCCGGAAGGGTATAAGGCCTTTCACGGGACCTTTCCCATATGTCCAACCCAAACTGGTGAGAAATCATGCTGTGATGTCAAAGTCCTCTAGTCTGATAACTGCCGGATTACAAAGAGACGACTGCACTAACATTTCTTTTCCTAAGTGATACACTTAAAGGTCTTATGGAAAAAATTTTTTAACCTTATTTCTTCTCTCTGCAGCTGGTGAAGCGTTTGCGAGGTCCCCCGCGAATCATGGAGATCGAATTGGTGAAAGGAAGCAAAGGCCTGGGCTTCAGCATCGCGGGAGGGGTGGGCAACCAGCACGTGCCTGGGGACGATGGCATCTACATTACCAAAGTCATGGAGGGAGGGGCCGCCCACGTTGATGGAAGACTACAAGTCGGAGACAAGCTCATAGCGGTGAGTGAAGATTTATCTTTCTTCCCTGAGGGTTGTTGGGCATTTTATTTTTACGTTTATGATATATCCAAATTTAAATCATAGATATGAATAAATATCCGTGTCCCTAAGTCAGATAGATGTAATTCTGACCCAATTATAACTTTTCCATACGAAGTCTTTGATCTGCGAGCTGCGTTGTTTGACATAATAGCAAAATAAGCAAAAGGAAATGTTCACTCCTAGTGAAACAACAAACAAAATTCAGCAATTTTGTCTTTTAATCATAATTCTATCATCAGTTAATGATTAGCGCCCAAAAATGACGTTGTTAGTTACTTTTTTGTTACTGATCAACATCTTCAACACGCAGTAAAAGAAAGAATGCTTTTTAGCCCAAAATAGCAGCTGAAATCCATTCATTCGAAAAAGGCGCCTGTAGTTAATAGTTCTGTGAAGGAAAATCTCTGCACTGACAGCACTGGAGTTTTATTAATAAAGCATTCCATTTAGTATCATGTCCCTCCTTACCATCTTACTTTATTAGTTTGTCCATGACCATAAGAGGCCTTTTCTCTCCAATAGGTGGGAGATGTGAACCTGGAGCGCGTGACGCACGAGGAAGCAGTGGCGACCCTGAAGGCTACCTCAGACCATGTAGTTCTGACCGTTGCCAAGTCTAGGATCCCGCCAGACTTCTTCGTCAACCATTCGGCTTCCACACCACCTTCCTACGTAGAAGATGCTTCATCGCCTAGTATGTCTCTTTATAAAGCTTTGTTACTGCATACTTACTAAACTTAGGGGGAAAAGTCGATGATATCAAGCGATAATTTTGAAAAATCTTGCTTCTCTTTCAGTCTTTTACTTGATATTTCGAATTATTGAATTTGAAACATGGGCAGATAAGCCACAGTCACCAAAACTGACAATAGAGTTATGAAGCTTTGAATTTCATTATTTTAGGCCAATCAACGGCCGCCTCGAGAACCCGGAATCCGTTGATTGGTGAATCTTCCTCATGACCGTGGTTGAAATGATCTAAAATAATGAAACTCAAAGCTTTATAACTCTGCAAGTTTGGTAGCAGAAGGCTGGAACATTTTTTATTCAAAATGTTAATGTGCCAGGATTGTTTTACTAAATATGACTAACAGTGAACTGTGTAAAACTTTATATTTCGTAATTTTTTCAGCAGCACATTCATTGAAACAACATAAAAAATTAGTTACTTCTTTTAAAGAATCTTTCCATTTGGAAGCATATGACTATCTCTAACGATTTAGAAATTAGCTATTGGCTTAGAGTGGAAACGCTGTGTAAAACTCCTTTTATGCTGTTGGAAATATATTACATTTTCCAAACTTATCTCCGTTCTGATGATATTTCCATCTTGTAAATGAATGCATCGCATTTCTTAATGGCAATTAACATTTGAGAACAAATAACTTTGTTAAAATCTCAGTTTGACTTAACTCAAAGCAGCTGAACTGGCGAAATTAGAGGTTGATAGTTATCAATTAATATAATGGGCACACATTTTTGATGCATGCATCTACCTTTATTCCAAATGCATCGAACAGCAAATCCATCAAACCAGATAAGACAAATCGTCGAGCCTTCAGAACAATTCCTGTACTGCTTCCACAAGAGGCACCAGCTTATCAAAGATCGGCTTCATTCGGATTGGGGCCGAAATAAACCGACCGACCGGACGCGGCTAATTACACACCTTCGATTAAGCAGATGGAAGCGACTACTGGAATTCTCTCATTTCAATTTCGCTTCCTCTTCCCCCTGCAAGAGTCAGTTACCGTAACATCACGCAAAGATGAATGGTCCGTGGCCTTCGAAATGAAATTCGCTCCATCGTGTAATCTACGCCCCGCACTCGATTAATAGTGCGCGCCGTCTCTTCTTAATCAAAGATTAGAAGGGCTGATGCTTTTCCCTGGGGACTTTGATGAATGCCACCCTGTTTGGTGCAGACTATCGGTGTTATCCCAACTCGCAGCCGAGTTTCCTTTTGTGTCCAGCAGCGCACTGTTAAAGGAAATCAAAGGACGGGGCAGCTATGCATCATGGCTTTAAAGGTTTGCGTAGAAGTCTGTTTATAAGCATAATTTTAGTCACTTGGTGGAGTCTACACGATAGATGTTACGCGCTTCCATTATCCGTTATGCCATCTTTAATAAACTTCTCATAAATAAATACACTTATTTGTGTTTTACAGTTTATCGAATTCGCTTATGAGTTCTGTGGTATTTATTTACGCGGCTGTAAAAATATTAATAAAGGCAATAATATAAAGACAAGACTCGGTTCGGTCGTAACCCAAAATTGACACATTCTGCGCAATCATTTGCTTATTTAAATACTGGCAAGAGCACTTAATGCACAGACCCTTAACACAAATTTAAAATAAAACGGTAAATTCATGATGCATTGGTTAAACACAACACTAAGTAGATCAAAAGTAAACAAAAGGTTAATTTAGTTTTACCTTATCTGCATGGTGGAGAGTTGACGAGAAAATGGAAGGTGGTAAGGGATGAAATATTATTGCTGTTTGGTCTTTTTATTCTATTCTGTTTATTAAAACCTTTCTACACTGCTTCACATTCACTCACTAAAAAGTTGCCCAGTATGTTTGTTTTTGCTTACATTAAAAATATTTCTGAATTGACCCCGGCATTATCACCAAAATCTTTATGCTGCGCCTTTTTCCTGCTTTACTGGGATTAAATTATTTTACGAATCTTCGCACTTCACCCTACTTTATTCCAATGTCAATTTTCTGGTAATTCACTTTTTCATATAATATGTACCATTTTCTCTGTTATTCTTCTTTTGCATGTGTTTGTTGCATATAAAAACCATAATATTTTCAATCAAAAAGAAATAGAATTTATAGCAGTTGTTTTCTTCTACATTAAACGGAAATTGTAAAAATCAGCTTTTCAAGAATTCATTCTAGCCAAAGCCCATTTTCTTACTGACATGATAATACTGTTGATTTTCTACAGCTTACGTGTGCGTAACTTAAAACACAGTACAGTGTTCAAGATGTTTTACATCCAGAAAATCTGGTCGCAAATCGAATCGTTCATGATCCGAGGCATTCCTGTAATGTCGCTTTTCGCATATACTCTTTTCAATATAATATATAAATCCATAATTAAATGTCGTCACTTAACATGCACGAAAACTTCAAAAATATCAAACTCCGAAAAGATAAAAACAAGTTACTGCTTATTAAATTTCTTAAGTTTTCCCCCAGCAATACTTTTTTACCTATATTTTTTTCGGTCGGTGTATATATTTTTTCTTTCGCTTTAGTTTTTATGTTCTTTATTTTTTAACTATATTGACCACTTGGCCTGGCATTAAACTGGCATATGCTCGTAACCTGTTCGTATATATACCTGTCTTTACTATGTGTAATCTGTGCTAGTAACAGGTGGTAGTTGGAGTGATAAGTCTAACTTGTCGGTCATACTCGACAGTCTAAGTCGTAGATCTTAGTCCGTACGATATTTATCTGTTATTAAACAGATCAGTATGTAAGTAGTCAATCATATTAGTGAATGGTCCTTATTGAAATGCTGTATGGTAGTATTGTTAAATGCATATATGTTTTAAAGTATGTTCGTCTTGAAATAAATGTTCTTTTAACATCATTTCTTCTCGTACTACCCAATTTTCGAACTATTTTATTTCTTCAATAATCCACAACAAAATTATGGGTTTAGCTTCTATCCATAATTTTCCAGTAAGGCGTACTCGCAATTTTGTGACACTAAAAATGGTGACGTGCTCTACACGTCGTATCGAAAGTTGGCACAGATAACAGCTGACGTACATAGCACGTCTTTCCAGACCAAGGTGGTTAATATAATTTATCATTTGTACCCTATTTAATTTTCGTTATTTAGTTTATTTTCATTTGATGCATTTTTATTTTTGTACTTTTTATTTTGAAATTCTTTCCCTGAGCAGAACTCTCCGTCTCAGTTAAAGAAAAACTGCCTGAAATTAAAGAGATTCCGCCAAAAACGCCTACAATGGACTCTCCGGACATAACACTTGGTAAGCTTGCTTGGAGATTTAAAAGATCATCTTTCATCGAGTATTTTAGACACTATTTCAGATGTTAAGTCAAAAAAAACTTTTTCAAATATATATATATATACAGAAACAAATGCAAAAACCAATTAAGAAATTAGTTTTAATCAAATCAAAGAAGTAATATTTCAGATGAAGTAAGCTTAGGAAATGGACACTAAACGATTAACAAAAATTCTAAAAAAGATTTAAATATGAGGAAACTTCACAAATGCGGTGAATGCGCCAATGCAGCAGTACAACCGAAAAGTGAGAAATATTAACAAAAGAAAACAAAACCATGTCATAAATGAAAAGCAGAACAACAACAAAAAAGGAACAAAACGCCAACGTCCGGGACCCGTCATCAACAAGGGAAATCCCGAACGGGCGTATATATCAGTAAATTTGGTGTTTTCTAATCACAAACTCTAGCAATAATGCTAAAAAGAGTTTGTTTCCCCGAAACACCGAAAAAAAAACCATAGTTTGCAATAAGGAAATAAAGCTAAGAGCTAAGAGTCCAATTGAAAAAAGTAGAAATAAAAATAATAAAAATAAAAAGCTCAGGTCCATTTGAAATAAAACACATGAAACCCAACCTCATAACCAACAAAGCAAAACAAAAATGAAGAAAAAAGTGTCAAAACTCACCCAATAGTCCACTAGAGACCACTTTTTTATAGTTACCTTTACACCTAATAGTCCATTTTTTTTTGTTGTTCTGGTTTTCATTTATGACATGGTTTTGTTTTCTTTTGTTAATATATATATATATATATAATGTTTTCGTTGTTTCAGTCACAAAACAGCCGAGTTGTTAACCAATTTGCTTTATTATAAAAATATTTTGGAGAGTGACGGACATACCAACATCTTAGTTGAAGTTTTTTGTAAAGGTCTACAGAAAATCCCCGATTCTCTCAGATAAGGGAATAACAATATAACACGTGATCAAAGTGAAGGGAATATTGGCTATTTTTAATAAATTACGGAAGCATTTTAGGGAAAAAGTCTAGCGCCAAGGAGACGCGCATGATTTTCGGTGGGCACGTGAAAGCGATTAAAATATTCTTTTAGTAATAAATATGCCAAAACGAGAGATTTAATATATCTCCAGCGCGGGAAATAGAACGAAACTGGAGTTTAAGAAAAGTTATTTTGGAATACATTAAGACTTTAAAATTTATAATATTAGAATTTAAAATAAAATTAAGCGAGATTATTATATATATATATATATATATAACAATGCAAACAAGAAAGACATACAAAAAAAGATGACAAAAAAACTTGTCAAATGGAATAAATATCATGGCAAACCACTTATCAGCAGTCCTACCAATGATATTAATTGGTGCTTTTTTCTGCTTAACGACATACGACAAATCGTTAAAATTAATCGTTATCCCCCGGAAATAGCTTTCTCCATTTCACACATTTTTTTCTTGTATTTTTATAAAAAAAAAACATTTTAAAAAAAACTATATGTAAGAGAAATCTATGTAAAATTTCCACCTCAAATCTTTATTGCACTGGCTGTTGTAAAATGAATATCGAGATTTTAAAGCTATGTAATATTTATTAACTCTGACTTACATTTATAAATGATATATGATACGAAATAGTTTTTCCATCAAGTAAATAAAATTAAATCATTCATTAGACGGGTACATATCAAGACGACAAGCTAGTTCTTCCTATACATTGATCAGCATATCTGAATCGATAGATGCAACACTTGTTTCATTCATGGTTCTTATGTCAGTTGGTAGAGGGGCACATACACATGATCCTCTATAAAGCTCCACATGACCTCCCCCCAAATTTCTTAGAGTTACGCTTAAAATATTCTTCATACTCGTGACACTCTTGATCGTCCCATACAAAGTACCCTTTACAACAGGGGTGCCAAACTCAAATGCAATCATGGACCAGGTCTGAGCTTATGCGGGCCGCATGGTGTGGCTCGCTTTTCATAATTATGTATGATTAGGATTTTTAAAAATTAAGCTACGAAATTGTTGGTAAAAATTTGGTTATATATTGTCATGTTTAGCGGGCCGCGAGTTTGACACTCTTACTTTTCAAGGATATCCAGCGCTTTCAGACTGATGATACCATTCAAAGATTGTATTAACACTCGGAGGATCACATTAAAACTGAAATTACAGATTTCAATTTTGCAAGCTGCAAAACACAGAAGGCTTTCTGTTCGGAAGTCGCAACTTTTGCTACTAGCGATTCTACGGGGAAGGAAATAGAAATAGCATGAGAAAGAGAGATTTATGAGAATCAGCACATTAAAGTTGGCATCTTTAATCTTTCCCTCTAGCATCGAATAGTTGCTGTATGCACGTGGTAGAGAAAACAATTAAACTGCGATATTCATTTTGAAACATCTCGTATTTGGCTATATTTTGTCTTTGAAATTATGATCCAAATCTTTAAATAAACAATTCCACATGATGCTTTCCATGGAAGGTAGAAACGAAAAAGAGAGGACCCAAGTTTAAAAGAGTATTTATCTGAGTGCGTGGAAGTAATAACTTATCAGTTTCGAAACGAGAAGAGAACTTTTTTTATTCAGAACTCAAATTCAAATTACATCGTGAATTGAACTTTCGAGAGTAATGATACAACATGCCGTGTATGAGATCTAAAATAAAGGAGTAAATTATTGTGTTTAGCTTAGAAATATTCTATCTCGTATATATAGAAATATTTAAATTGATGCTTCGACACTTCTTATAATATGTTGCGTACAATAAAAAATACTTTTCTTCAAGAAACTTTAATGTTAATTTTCACAAAGAATCGAGTACATCATATCAAAAATCCTTCATAATTTTCTTCGAAACTTTGGACTCAAAAAAGTTCTTTAGTGCAAAACAAAATTCTCTTGATAAGAACTCTTCTTAAACTCATATTAAAGTCATGTTACTTAAGATCGATATTTTTGAAAAGGTTTTTCGGCCGGATGGCATAATGCATGTTAAGTTCCGATATCAGCTTAAAAATAAAGTCGAATTTAATAACAGTGTTGAGGATTTAGAAACAGCGCGGCAATTTCTCTCGAAGCGAGATATAATTTCTTTGCTTAAGTGATGCAATACTTTCTCAGCAAATAGGTGTTATGTATAAAAGCCAATTTACCTGGAGGTAATTTGTACAAAATTTCGTAACTAGCAAATACATGTTTGCGTAACTTTTATAAATCAGCTTATAATATTCGTTAGAAAAATAAAAGATTGCAAAAATTTGAAGAGACATATCCTCATAGTTCTTGTAACCTTCAAGTTTGTTTACTGAATCGGAAAAATGTAACAATTTAAAAAATGTTATATAAAACGGTTTCATCATCATTTAATTTTTCTATAGTCTTTTATGCAAACTCCAGATAGATTAAAGTAATATAAACATCAAAAGTTATTTCATTGGCTATGAATTTATTTTTATTAATCAGTGCTTACATCACGTTACCACACTCCGCAGCTGAGAAAGATAGACATGAAGATTTTCAGGTACAAAAGTTCTTGCTATTATCAGCTTGTTTTTTCTGCGTAAATAGTTAATATTTTTATGATTTTTTTTATTTCTCACAAGTCAATTCCGATTCTTAATAGATAGCAAATCACATCTTTAATGTTCTATGTAAATTTTACCTTATACATCAAAATTTGATATTTAAAAGCATTTATGCGAAAGACCATTCATTTCTTTTGCTGTAATTTTTTACTCTTCCTTTGGAAACAGATCTTCATGACAATTCATCCTGTTAGAAGACGGTAAAGTCAATATGTAACAAATCACACCAAACCCAAACTTTGAGTTGGGTTTGCATCATAAGAAAAATAAATAACTCTTATCAAATGCTTAATGCTGCATTTCATCAAATGTTTTCAATGAAAGTGTATTTATCTTGTGAAGATGGAACATCTAAACAATCATTTTGATATATATTTTAAAATCATTGCACATCAATCATATTTTTAAATCACTGCTGTTCTGAAAAGAGATTGTTGTTGTTGAAAACTCATACGCAGAAATACTTGAATTTCGCATCATACATTTAGGTTCTATTTTCCCTTACACTGTCATTTCCTTTTTACAGGTTGGCATAAAATTATCTGAATACTGCGGAATATTAATCCTTTTTTAATTTCTTTTATTTTATTTTGCTTTTAAAACTCGGAGAAATTTTCATGGACAATGGTCAAAGAATAAGAATATTTTATTTTGAGAATCAGCGGTCAGACTGTGAAAATATCATTAAAATTGTTTAAAAGGTTGTTGAAAGAGGAGAGACATCATGTTGCGAGACACACAGGAAGTTTACTACAGTGAGTTTTCAAACAAAACCTAGGACTTTTTCCATACAAAATTCAATCGATTCTAGGTGTTCAACTTGAGAATATCAATTGCATTTCCAGCATGCCCAGTAAGTTTTTTGTTTTGTGGAAAAATTATGCAAATTTTGTTCAAGATCTAATAATAGTATTTCAAAGAGTATTTCACTTAAGTGAATTTGATAGTAAGTAAAATTTAGGATTTTGCGGTTAAGTGAAAGCTAGATTAACAAAAGAGAAGTTACTACATATTACCCAATAGAAATATTCACTGATTTTCAAAATAAAATAACATTATTTGTGTCTTCTAGGAAATAATGTGTTCGCCCATTATAAATTGGTGTTTAGAAAAAAAGAGAATAGAAATTTAAAGTTAATTTTCAAAAGTCATTAACAGTTCAAAACAATTAGATAGTTTCTTACGCCACTGTATAAAACTTCTTTTTTCCAGTGAGTATGCCGATGTCGAAATACGGGAGCGACAGCCTGATGAACACCATCCTCCCGAAGGTTGCCACAGACGAAAACTTCACGAGGTGAGTAGCATTTCTACTATCATAACCTGAATACTGCAATGTTTTTCGAAAACTGCTTGAAAACTTTGATGTTGTCACTTCAGTATGATAACCCTACGATGGTCATTTTTTAGTTTTGCAAAAATCCGCGATATCTTTTAGAGGAGAAAGTGATTACCTCTATTAATCCCCTCTTATAGCACTGGAACCTCACATATGAAAATTTTTCTTTTATGATTAATATTTCATCAGTTGTAGATTATAGCTGTATTTATCTGATATCTGATGATTATAGCTATTAATAATCTCTTATGGCACTGGAACCTCACATATGATTTTTTTCTTTTATGATTAAGATTTCATTAGCTGTAGGTTACAGCTGTATTTTCATTGCGATTCTTGTTAAGGGACTCGAAATCATAGACCATAGCCGTTAAAAAAGACCAAAAGGAAAGAGTTTTGGCTAGTTGTGTAATTTTCAGTTATTTTCAAAAAGAGAAAGCAAACCTATAATTGAAACGTGAAAATAGATCACTGCTGAAAAATATCTGTATACAGTACAACCCCGTTAACCCAACTAAAGGGGGGGAAGCCGTTTTGGATAAAGATTGTTCTGATAAGCCATGAACATCTATTACTATTTTGTATCTAATTACAGTATGTAATTTTGATATATTTTGAGTTTAAGACGAATTCAAAACTCTCTTTGTAGGTTACACTCGTGTTCTTTCTAAAAAGTTAACCCTCCGTCGTGCGCAATGAGCCACACAGGCACAGGTAAACGATATCGTAATTAATATTGTTAATACCCATTCATTTTAATTTTAGCTTTCTAAAATGAATCACTGGCCTTCTTGGGGAAGCTTAAAAGAAAAAAAGTGGGGCTATTGTTGCAAAAAAGTCTCGCCTTCGCGATTATTTCCGTTCAGTACAGTACGTGTTTTTTTATTTGCGATTTCAGAGGCATTTCGGATAATCTGGGTTTCAGTTAACCCGAGTTAAGTTAACCGGGGATTTACTGTATATAACGGGCTTAATCAATGGAATCCGACCTATTATTTTTCAAGCTGTTTTTCTAAAGCGAATTCGCAATTTTGCAAAGCATATTTGATTATTTTTGCTGTGTTTTTAGATGATTCCTTTTTTTTTCGCTGCAGAACTTAAATAAACGAAAAATTTTATTCCCCTTTCTCCTTTCAAAGTTTTATCATAAGAATCATCTCACTGGAAATTCTAAAGGAAGATTTCTTTAATATCTTCCTTTAGAGTTTCTGGGGATATAAATAAAATAATCTGGTATTGATACTCTAAAAAAATTAATGTATAATACAGCAGCCTCACTGCCCTTATATTTCTCTCGAATTCGAAATAAAAAATGTTGAAGTGTGTAGAGAATATTATGATGAAATGGATGATACTAACACACACGTTTCAAGAACTAAGTTTATTTTTGAGATAGAAAACTGACTGGAATTTGTAACTGTTTTTTGCGAAGAAACGATTCTTTCCTAGTTCTTAAAAAAGGTTTTTAAAACAGTTGAACGTTTGCTTTATCCACCAATAGTTCTAACTTTGCAAAGACGCTGTTATCAAGCTATTTAAATTTAGTTCTCGATCACATGGCAAGTTAAAAATTTGCATAATGCTATTATGCAAATTTTGATGTCTCCTCATCATTAATGATTTTTGATCCTTGGCCAGATTTAATGCTCACTGAGTTAAAATCTAGTAGTTGATACACACCCTTAAAACGGTGCCAAGTCGCCAAAGTTAATGCAAGAAATGAGGTTCAGCGGTGAAGGTCTTGCTTTGGTCTCAACTGCTTACGGTAATAATTTTGATAGTTTTTAATCCAGATAAGCACCATGACGAAACGCACTAATAAGACCAAGGAGGATTTTGTTAACGATGCAGTCACTAAAATAAGCATTACTTGCAGCTGACTGCTACCAAATGTACCTACTTAATCACATTTATAATAACTTATACCAAATGTTCTCTAGATCTTAAAACAAATATTAATACACTTGCCCAGGCCGCGGTGGCCTAATGGTAAGTTGTCGGCTTCGGGGCCAAAGGGTTCCAAGTTCGAAACCCGATGCCACAGAAAATCCCTCGTGTATTGAGCCTCTTGCACGTTAAATCATACCTTGGGTTTCAAACGTCTTCCCACTGGTGTGGTGCGGAAATTTGGAGATGGAGGTATCAGCTCAGGTGTCTCTCTCGTTATCTGACCTCGGTTCAAAATTTCGAGGTCCGTTCCAAAATAGCCCTCGTGTTTCTTCGAAAAGAGACGTTAATATAACTAAGTTAAATTAAACATTACACTTTCCGGGTCTGCATACATAACGGATCTTAGATGTAGCAGAAATTCGAAACTGGATTTTTCAATCCTACGACCCCTCACTGACAGCAAATCTTTAAGACACTATCAAAAAGACTTAAGTCATATAAGCTCGTAAGTGCTATAACCAAAACTTTAAAAACTAAAGAGATTTGTCTCGTTTCTTGAGTGTTGTAAAATGTTTCATACTTATTTTTGTCCATTTATCCTTTAACGGACGTTTACAGGGAAGAATTTATTGCCTCAGTAAGAGTGAGCACGCTGAGAAAACATGCATCATGCAAAAATAAAATAAGCTGGAAACATAATATTTGATGTAGGGTACTAAAATTTGTGTAGTACGTGTTGCATAACTCGTAAACACACATTTAACATTTCATTAACTTAAAATACCCGCGTAAAACCTGCTCTTTAACTTTTCCCTTCAAAGATTGCTCCATTTATCCCTATCAGCAGACAACCAACTGTAAAGAATGGCTTTTCCGAAATGGTTTTTGAAGTATTATGCAAATATTTTTGCTGGCGATGTGGAAAAAAATGGTTCTTGCAGATGGAACAGCGCCATAAATCCGTGTAACGAAGTGAATTCGCTAGAAAATGTAAATGCAAAATCCATCAAACTCTCGTTTGCGGCTCTCAGCAAATGGTTGAAACATCGAACAGCCTTAGCCTCTTTTAAAAAGGCGTTAAAGCATTTGTATTTTTATTCACGGTTTCGGTTCGTAACGCGTTGAAATTCTTATCACGATTTTGTTACCTTCACCTTTGGAAATCGTTTTGTTTGTGAAATGGGCTTCTTTATGTGCATTTGAAGGTAATTTGTTGTTTTCTAAACCGATTTTTAGGAAAGGTGGAAATAATCTTCATGATTTGATCTTTTTTTCCATTGAAATCCATTGCTCGTCTTTTTCTTTATTGTACAATGGATTGAAAGTTGTTATATATAACATGTACTGATGATGTTGTATATAGACTTATACATGTAAATGGTGTAAAATTAAATCGTTTTTATTAAATAATTATAGCGTGCGTTTTGTTATCGAATGAAAAATTTACGATACTTTCATGAACTGAAATGTGGTAGTGTAGCATTATGATACAATCGAAAAAGGCCTACCTCATTAGTACAGACTTACTGCAATCAGCTGGCGCAACAAATGCATCAGCATAATTTTAATGTACCTTCTTGAAACTATACGAGTACCATTTTGGAATGGACCTAGTAATTTTGAACCGTGGTCAGTTGGCGAGGAAGACATTTAAGCTGGAACTCTCTTCTCCAAACTTATACACCATACCAAAAGGAGGCCGTTGGACTCCAATAGACATAACGTTTGCCGTGACCGCGTATATGGCAGATCTTTAGTAGAATTGGCTAACTCGCAATTCTCCGCCTCTAAGCCAAGATTTTGACAACAGGTTACAGTGGCAGTATACATCAGCTGTCAGCAGTTGGGAATGAGATGTATGAATTTTCCAGTTCAATAAATTTCACTGGACTGTTCATCAAGCTTATGAAATTTCATCATCCATATAAAAATAAGCGTAACTTATTTCTTCTCTCCTTTTCTAAATAGATTCCTTATATGAAGTTACCTATTGTAAGGGTTTTCATGACGACTTTGGGGAAAATTTATACAAAGTTTCTATGATCGTGATGCCTAGAACCCAAAACCACTCCTCGTTTGAAAGTTTGTATATGTATAAGACTTTGCCCATGTTATCTTGTGAACACGATAACTAGAGTAATTTCAATTGCATTTGAACCAGCCAAGG
The DNA here is from genome assembly GCA_013235015.1 of Araneus ventricosus. NCBI lineage: Eukaryota > Metazoa > Arthropoda > Arachnida > Araneae > Araneidae > Araneus > Araneus ventricosus. The sequence continues at coordinate 282,407 of BGPR01000902.1, forward strand.
ATAGGATAGAGGGAGGGCCCTGTAGGGTTTCCAGCTTAAAGGATGTGGAAACGATGGTGGTCGGAGATTTCCATTTCCCCATAACTCTCTTATTATTGAAGATAGAAAGATAAATTAGGCGAATTGTCGCTTCCTGATAACGATTAACTTTTGTACTAAAAGTTGTCGATAGCTGAAAACCCTTAGACGTTAGGTGTTTAAAAGGAATTTTGAACTGCTTTTTTTTCAACTTTACATATAACACCTCGTTTAAAGCTCTCATTAGTTGGATTTTCCTCCACCCTCTTACATTCTCAGATCTCCCCTATAAAACTGGAAGTGGAAATGGGGGACGGAATGAAATTTTCTATTCATTATATTTCCGAACATCCGTTATCCGACCATTCGCCTTCCGGCTTGCGACAGGAATTATTTTCCTTTCCATCGATCTGTATTTAGGTATAGGAGAGGTTAAAGAGGAGGGGGAGAGAAAACTGCAATACACACAGAAACGAAGTCCTTTATTTATGAATAAATCAAAGGGGGGATTGCAATATTCAGAAAATAAAGTCCTGCGTTTGTTGCATTTTTATCCCTTAAAACGGGCTGTGTGCACTAAATATTTCAAAACAAGATAGCTGAATCTTTCAAAACTTATGAATAATTTAACATATAGTAATTCTGACATTTCACATACAGTATAGCAACCGCTCCGAAGAAAGCTATTTTTATACCCTCTCCGTCCAACCTACTACTTGTCATTTTTTTAATCCAAAATTAGATTCCCAATTATCAAAAAAATCAAAGAATCCATTATTTGTTTGTTTCAAAATGTATTGAAAAAATGTATTGTACAAAATAAACTCATTAATCTTATATTGCATGTTGAGCCTGACAATTAAGTTAACCAGTAGCTTTTGTGCTTTCTACTTGTAGTAGGTACTTGTACTACTCAACGACCAGTAGTCGTTGAAAGCACAACACTTGCTGCTTTTTCTTTTTCTTCAAAAACTTTTTCTACAAAACTTTCTCTCTGAACCCTTCGTATTCGAGAAATTAAAACCGATCATTTGTGTGGAAGAAATAAAATTGGCCCTTTTCTTCAAAAATTTATCAAAATTCTATTCAAACTAAGTGCTTCGACGAGTTCTTTTTTATATATAATGAAATTGCTTTTACGTCAAATATTTTTAACTATCGAATTCTGCATTCGGTTATGTGATCAGAAGGAATGCAAAGATATCCCCAAAAGGCATAATTTCAATCAATTCCATACCCGTGCTATATTTGTGGTGCGGACTTTTAATATATGGAAGCATATGAATTTTTTAAATATATAGATTTTGTTCCTGTCATCGTTCCAAATCAATATTTATCATTTTGCATTATGTTTCGCCTACTTTTTCTCATCCACTCATTTTTTGGGGATGTTATTTTTTTCGCTAGACACTTTACCATTGGTTATTTTTAATGTTTCAAACAGAAATATTTTCCATACTCGAGAACATTTCATAGAAATGACAGCAGGAAATGAAATGTGTCATTTCAGATGTCTTTATATGTTATTTTCAACTGTTTTCTAAGAAAAATAAAGTTGCATTTCTTTTTAAAAGAGCTTAAAGTTTTGAGTGTCACCGCAACAAGAAATTTGGATGATTTCGTTTCTATGCTGACAAATAAAACCTCTTCTAAAATATCCTGGAGACAATTTCCTCAGTTTTGTGTATTGGAATTTTCTTGTCTTTGAATATTGTGGACAGTTTTTTCTGCATATAGCTTAAATATTTCTGGCAAATAAAAATGTAATATTAATATAACAGGTAAAGAAAAGCATGGCGTTTTCTTTTCTTTCAAGGATAGATTTTCTCAATATCATATACAACACTCTTGGAAAGTTTTCTTGGAGAAAAAATGTGACGTGAAAACCCTACAGAATTTGGAGGAAAATCTTTTTCACAAATGACATTTCCTTAAAGTTCTGCTTATTTTTATTTTCCAAACGGCGAGGAATATATTTTTTCATGGAAATGTGTTATTCTTTACTTTGCCTGAATTTTGATGCAACGTAAAAATATAAAACCTAAACTTAAGTATTTTATATCAGTTATGTAAAGTTATTAAATAGGATATGAGATGTTTTCATTCTTGCAATGCTCATTTTAAAATGGAGAATAGATGTCAAAATGATTTATTTACTAAGTTTACGTTAATGCAAATAATCTCTAACTAAACCTCCTTAAAAATTTAATTTAAAAATCTGATTAATTCATGTAAAGTCATAAAATTTCAAGATCAATAAGTAAATAAAAGATACAAATAGAAACTTAGAGACAGAATCAATGCATCTTAGCACAGAAGTTGAAAGCAACTTGCAGTACAGAATTCCAGTGCCATCTTGTCAGCGCTTATCATGAATGTAGTTTCTAATTTGTACTAGTGTGATTTTTAATTCTTCAATAAATTTGTTGATGTAGTAATTTGAATATGGGCTATAATTAAAGTTTCATCATTAAAGCATGACATTTCAAACTCTTGCAATGTGTTCAAATAGAAATAAAATAGCCATTCTAAATAATTAAAAATTTTCTCGGAATACGGTCATAGTCCATTCAAATAATTACTAAGCATTATTAATTAAATGAAATTTCAGATCGCTTCTGATACGGATGAAGCTTGATCTCTAAATCTGTGTTAATGCTTTTCAGGGAGCCCCGTAAAGTTATCCTGAACAAGGGCTCCACAGGCCTGGGCTTCAACATCGTGGGCGGCGAGGACGGGGAGGGCATCTTCATCTCTTTCATCCTGACGGGGGGACCAGCTGACATCAGCGGAGAGCTCAAGAGAGGAGACCAGATACTCTCGGTAAGTGGAAAACGCAGGCCGTAATCAATTAGAGGGTGATTTTTTTTTAGAAACAGTCCAACAAAATGAACTCGTATTTAAAACTTTCCGTATACGGTTCAATCAGTACCCTATAAATTGTAAAAAGAGAGATTCTTTGTTCGTAATACATAAAATTTACCAACGAATCATCACTTCTACGACATATAGTTTCCGAGGAAAATACAAAAAAACGTATTACATCCCATCTTACTTTCATCTTAATTAGGAAATAAGTTTATTGGAATCATCTGACACTGCAAAGCGGTCCAGTTCTGTAACCGTCACTATCGCCAGATTTGACTCCGCTGTTATTTTTCTTAACGAAATATCTGATAGAATTGGTATATTGAGCCCCAGTTACTCCAAAATTCAATTTCGCAAACACTACGCTGTTGGGTAGTGAAGAATTAGCCGTCGTACGGCGTGAGCATGCGTTCCTTGATATGCAAGGTGATCATTTAGAGCAGAGGTTCCCAACCTGTGGTAAGTTCACCCCTGAGGGGTACGCGAAATCAAAGTTGTTAATGGTGGAAACAAGAAAACATAAGGGATTAAAAAAAGTTAGAGAATTTTGTTTCTCCAAGTGAATACTTGCTATTTACTAACTATATCATTTGAATAGTTGATTATTACGAAGTGAAATTTTTAGCCATTCTTGTAAGTTAAGACGAAATAATTTTAACACTGGTTTCATTTGCTTTGGCGTTGAACTAATACTATTATAAAATGGAATAAAATGTGAAATCAAAAATAAGTTCTGCAATTGTTATTAATTCGAATCATTTTAATCATTTTATTTTAAATTTATCTTAACATTATTGATAAAAACTTCTTTGCATAGACGGATGGCTATGGGGAGGGGTGGATATGATAGTAGGGGGTACGCGGAAACAAAAAGAATAATCAAAGGGTAAGCGAGGGAAAAATGGTTGGGAACCCCTGATTTAGAGCATCTTCCTATGAGCCTTCCTATAATCGTTTCGTGCTAAGTTTCACTTGTTGCATGACCTATACTGTAGTTTCTGCTTCCAGTAAATCTTATTCCCTATGCATTGTATAAAATATCATACTTTTTCTTTTGCATTTTTCTTGAAAACTGCGCTTCGTAGAGGTACGGTTCTCGGGTGATTTATTTATTTTTGTTTTATTCCGAACAAGGAATCTGCACTGTTAATGCGGTATTCACCGAACACCCTGCAGTAGTGATGCAATTGTCATAAGACTCATCCCTGGACTGAAATCCGGGAACCCAATACCAAGTGCTGAAAGTGTACTACGTTTTCATCAAGTCAGAAAGTGTGCTACGTTTTCATCAATTCATTCATTTTTTTTCAGATAATTATCAACAATAATTTAAGCTTCGTATAAAAATTTCTTGCATTTCAGAAGTTTTTCAGGTGGATTTTATATTTACCATAGACTTCATTTATCAACATAAATATATTCAGAAAAGATCGAAGGGAATTTTAAAAAAGGCTTCTGGTCAACCTATTCTTCCTCCTCTGAATAAATTTATTTCTATTAAGATTAAAATATATCCAAAGGGAGAGTTACGAAAACCACTGAAGAAGTAGAAAACTGCCAAATATGCATTTCATTATTGCACTTCTATGTTTCATTACAGTGACGAATATAAAATCTCGTTTCTGCCCGACCGTATCGGATGTATGGTGCATACAGGAACTACAATGGCAAATTTTAATGAATCTAATCCCACCTTGTGTTTTATAGGTGAACAATGTTGATCTTCGGCATGCCACTCACGAGCAAGCAGCAGCAGCTCTCAAGGGAGCAGGACAGACAGTCACCATGGTTGTGCAGTACAGACCAGAAGGTAGGAAGGAACAATCTTCTCTTTTTATTGTGATGTATCACTCGTCTTTACCGTTTTGAAAAAGTTGATAATATCTTTTTTCATTTGAGTGACATTGCTTCGACATTCTTATTGCCTTCACAGGGATGGTCAGCGAAAAATAAGTTGCACTTACAATGATTCCCATACATTAAGGAAACACCAGAATAATAGAAATGACTCAAAAATTTACATGCTTATTTTAATGAAAGTCAGATACTGTATACAACATACAGCAAAATGTAAAATAACGGGGGAAAATATTACCAAACAGAAAAACTAATTACCAGATCCCAAATAAAGTTGCGAAAATGTCTCGAGACATCCGAAAAAATTTGATAACATCTCAATTGATCACTGATTAACGTTTGATTCCCTCGTATGACATTCATATGTATATTTGCATTTGGGTTCGCAAAAAAAAGTTTTAAACGCTGTTTTTCTTTAAAATGGAATCTATAGAAATCTTCTGCCGAATAGGGGTCGCAAGTGACTAAATTTAAACCCTGTTTTGAGGAAGTCGCAGTTCCTGAATGCGACACAAGCTGCAGATGTCCGACACTTTGAACATACATTGACTAAAGTATATTACAACCAAAATATAACATTATTTTAGTAGATGGCAGATCATTCATGTACTTTGGGGGATTGTGTAACATACACAGATGCCTGAAAGATTCTACTTCTGAGGATTTTAAGTAACCAGGAGCTATACATAAAATGCAGCCACTCTAAAGAATGGCTCCCCTCCCCAATATCTTACTTCTTTATCAAATACCACAAATACAGAAAATTTCGTTTAAGGTTTCAACAAATCCAACCAATAGCAAATGTTTGTCACCAGAAGAAAATTAAAACAATGTATCTGGTAGAGTATTTGATAACTTCTAGAAATTTTCTAGAATTTTTTTTCAAAACCGGATTTCTTATTCCCCATACTATGACGTAATCTGGAGTTAAACATTCTTGCACATGAAATTTATCCACAAAATGGCATAATTTCACTGTAAAACTACTCATTGCAGTAGCGTGCCTATGGTCGGTCAACCGAATTCCTGAGCTACTTTATGCGTAGATCAGAAAATGTTACGAGATTATGAATCCAGCCCAATTTATTTCCCGTATCCCCAAAACCACTAATAAAAGTTAGACCGAGAAGAAATAATGATAAATTGTAGTTACATGTATTAAAAATAAATGCCAAGTTATTATAGCAATAGACTTCAACATGGAAATTATGCGTTGTATATTTAATCATTTTGAATATCCCGTCTGGAAATAATGCTGACACCATTCATTATTATTTTTTACAAGAGTTTTTGCTTACTCTGTTTTTCTCTGGTAGGAAGAATGATTCATACATTTCTATCCTGGTTTCATGATTATCTGAGTGATCTCCATTAGAGTGCATTAAAAAAAATCACAAATAGGAAATGCATTTTCCAGATTATATTTAATCTTAAGAATTTTATTTACAATTAATCCGAATGTAGTTTTTCAAAGTCTAAAATAATAAAAAGATGTCATTTAAGCTCCACGGCGGTATAAGAAAGACTATCCGGCTAAACATGGCTCTCCATATAAAATGAATTATGCGAAGATTTAAATTTAAGCGAAATAATAGATAAATTCGCTAAAATTAAAGAGAGGGAAATAAAGTTATATTGTTTGTCCTTTGTATTAATATTAATGTGTTATAATTTAAATATTACTACTAAGAAAAGACATTGTATGCAAATGCCCTTTCTTGTATTAAAAATTAAGGTTAGTGTTTCTTTATATGTTGAGGCTCCCACTTCTTACTTGTGCCCATAGCCTCAAATCCAAAAGGTGGCGCTGACTTACTGCTTTCCTTAATAAGTTATTTCGCAAAACTTAACATATACCTCTCGGCTAGTTAATATAAGTGTAATTTATCTACCGTCGCCCGACTTCTGTTTTTAAACAGACATCTACCAGGAGTTCCAAACTACTCGGAATCGTTTAACGAACCCTTTACTCGTGTTTTCCGGGCTGACAAATGATCCGGGGCTGCAGCGTAATTGAATTAAGCGAGGTGCTGGCTCACACTCAGCAGTTTGTTCTGCTGTTGGAAAGAAAAATAGGCTTCTCCTTTTATCGGGTGTAACCAGAAAAGAAACGGAGGCGTAATGGACCTGATTGCCCTCGTCTTTCATCACCGGGTCAATCAATAGACGCCTTCTTTTGTTGCTGCGATTCCCTGAAGGGAGCGAGCTTTCAGATTATTCAGTCTGGAGAATCTCTTGGATCTTTCACAAAGATTAATCGGAAAGCCTGTTTTCCTTGCTTGCAAAACTTTCTTTCTTTTGCTCGATCCATACAAAATCTCTTAACCCTTAGACTACTTGTGATTTCGATGGTGTCTCTTTAAGAATAAAAGCCCAACGAAAGATGGAACACACAAATGTTTATTCTTGACAATTGTTTCAGAGTCCACAGTGATAAAAATTAAACGATTTGATTATTGTCCGGGCGAAGCGAGATCCTGTTTTAACTCGACCGTTCGACATTTCATCTGTAAAATTGTTTGTTACGCAGTCCCGGCCAAACGCTTTGTTCTGTTTTCTTCGAATGTGGCGTGAATGTTCCTTGAAGTCATTAAAAACGACGTACATGCAAGGATTTTTATTCTGTTTTAAGATGTTGGCCGTTTTAATGGTTGCGTTTCATTTAATGTTCAGCTTTTTCCAATGATTCTAGCCAACCTGGACTCCGTTCATACTACCTCCAAAAATTCCGATAATACTGAAGGACATTTAATTGAAATTTTTGTTAAAACTAATAAAAGCCGATATTTAATTGTAATTCATCTGCTTTGTCTGTTTTTATCAGTATTGACGATTGCAATTTTGTTAATACTGATAACAGCATAACAACAGACATTTAACTGTAATTTTGGGAATATTGATAAAAGCAGAGACTAGACTGCGATGAAAAGAAGATCTTAAATTTTTTTGGATGCGAAGTCTACTGTTAACAGAACTACTAATATCTTATATCTAGAATAATAATTCTTTTTCTGATCATAGCAAAATTGCTTAAGAAGGTGTAAGCGACCTTACTAAATTGATTTCAAAGACAACGGCACAGGACCAGAGGGAAACTAACCCAAATCTGATTGAAGTTCACCCTTATTTCCTCTCTTTCAGTCGCGAATATGTGTTTAAAGTGTGTCGACTTCTATCTTTAACCTTACTGAGAGAGTCCATACGCTCATCTCTGTTGGCTAAAGCAAGGGGTAAACTCCTGCGAAACAAAACACCACTGTCAGCACAAACTGATCTGTCTGTGTCTGTTCACTAGCATCGGTATTTTATATAGGTGTTCCCTAACTGATAACATATGCCAAGTTAATCTATCACCTGTGGCCCTACGCACCGGAAATACCACATTTCTTTTGATATTTTTCTTCTGAGCCTTTTTCGTTGTGTTTATCAAACATGCCTGACTCGTGATCGGAATAAGATTGCAAATTTAATATGAACTTTAACAAAACGTTTCATACATTAAGCAAAATTCTTAAAATAAATTTCAGTCGAGCATAAATATGAAAAGAAGTTTTGAAAACCTATCTTAAGCTGTAGCTTATTGAAATATGTGGGAAAATATTTTAAACTCTATGACTGAATCTGAAATAAGTTTTCTAAATTTTAAATCTTTCGAAGATAATTTTTCTTTAATTTCTTAAATTTACTAACGAGATATAGAATCAATGATTATATGCTAAAGATGGTAATAAATATTTGTCGTAAATGCGCAATGTTTGAGAATACACGAAAATTGATGTATGATTATTTTAAGGTATCAAGGTAAATCACGAATGCATGGTTAAATTTACTCAAAGTACGAATAATGAGTTGCAATGAATAAATCCAGAAAACTTATTTAAATTTTTATTTTGAATAAACTCAAATAAATAGACTTTACCTGCTCCAGCTAGGGGACGTGCTGCAGCCAACGCCAGCGAGGACGAGTGGTGGCAGGCCACCAAGATTCTGCCCGGGGGACAAGAGGAGGGCATCGGTAAAGTGCCACCAAGAGAAGGTGCCCTCTTCTCTAACGCTCTATTTGAATTTTCCCATGTGTATAATTTCGGTCACAGGCACTTAGGCAATAGCAGTTAACCATCACATTTCATCTCTTACTATGTCTTCCGACATCGCTTGGGAAATAAAAAGGAATGAATGGCTCACCTACTTTCAGATTTCGATTTGTGAAGTTTTATTGAATTATTTCGGAATGTAATACGATTCCGACTTAGAGATTGCTTTGACATACATGATTACTATAATACAAAAGAGAATGAATTTTTGCTTTGGGGGCAACGGCCCTTTCCACACATGTCTTTACGCGTACAGATTTCGTCTCTTGAATCCAAAATCAAAAAAAATAATAATAAATAAAGTCACTAAAGGAAAAAAAAGATCCATTCACAGTCTCTTTAGGACACAATCTCTTGGCGTTCTGTCGAATCTACACCCTTAACAGGGCCCCATCAAGTCGATGAGAATAACACGAAATATTTATTGCATTGAAATATAAAATTGATTGCATTTTCAAAATCGTAGGTGAAAAAATGCATAAGCAGTGACTTATGTAGTGACTTTGCTTCTCGTAAGTCCACCTTCTTGCTGACTGCAAGCAAGAAATTGCACATACATTCAATAGGCGGAACGGCTATCCACAATTGTTGCACCTATTAAGAAAGATCAATAGTGGTTGTTGCGGTATGAGGATGATAACGAAGTTGCCTTCCAATTATGCCCCACTCGTGCTCAATCTATACTTATAAAAGGCAATGTTTGTGTGTATGCGTGCGTGTGTGTGATGTCCAAACGAATCTATCGCACTTACAGCCATAAATTTGGCACACAGGTAGTCATAATGGTGACTAAATGCACTTCGAAGACCGAATTTTAAAATGTAATGTAGAAAAATTTTTATTTAATGTTTTGCGTTGTTTTGGGTGATTTTGGAAACATTTTTGTCCACAGTATTGTTTCTTATAATAGTTCGAAAAAAATTGATACACCATCGGATAGAACAAACAATTTTCTTTCTGATGAAATTTGTTTTAAGCTGCAAACGTAATTTACTGAATTTTGAGAAATTTTTGAAAAATATCACTTTTCTGTGAATTTTTCACTCCGTATTCTTAAAATTCTCACATGCAACGTTCTAATGACGATATCATTTTCAATTTTTTTAAACTTCTAACTGGAACGTTTCTGCCGAATTTAAAACAAGAACGGTTAAAATACATTTTTCCGGTTTTTTTTAATTAATTGTTCCCTGATCAGTTCAAAGAGTTTTTTTAATAGCTAGGCTTTCTCCGCGAGACTTTCTCTGGAGCAAATACACGTTCCCAGCATGTATTGTTGCAATTTCATTCGCTGGCGGCGCAGAGCGAAGGAGACGTCATAACCTTTAACTGAATGACTTCGATTATTATTTTCGGCAGTGTCTTGACATGTTTCTTTGTCTCGCATATTTTGCTTGCTGTCTAATAATGGTCTTCACATTGCAATTTTTTAATAATGTTTTGGATTAACGTACTCTGTACAGTTTTTCTACAGTTGAAATGTCATTATCGCGAAGAAAAATAAGCGGGAAAATCAATAATGTGTATCTTTTGTTTTGATTTTGTTTTCAAAACTTTTTCGTTTCATTGTGGGCATTTTTTTTATTTATTTTGTTGAAGTCCTGATTCCACGGGCAACGTCGTGCGCGTACTTCTAGTAGGTGATAAATCTAGCGTTGTGATGGCCACAGTAGAGTTTTATATAAAAAAAAACGTTCTAGACAGCTCAAAAGGCACGCCGGTTTGCAGCTTTGGTATCGTGCTTAGCATTGTCATTCTGACCTCCGACCTCCTCCTATTGGTATTGAATAAACCTCCGACTATTGTTCGTGAATGGTTCACAAAGAGTTGTATTAATGAATGTATCACTCTGTATTCAAGGTTATTGCAATAGGTCTTGCTGTCATTCGAAATCCCTTCCTAAACAAAAGTCCCAGGGGCTTTCAGCATTTAAGGACATCAAGTTTTGTTTCGTAAAAATATGACATCTATGAGTCTTCTGTTAATAAAATAATTTCATTAACCAGCAAAAAAATTCTACAATTTAAAGATGACATTTTAAGTATGCAACAAACGAAATTCGATCCTCTGAAAAGTCTTTTAAGAGTTCTTTATGAAAATATTTTTATTAACCCTTAAAAGCCCGATTTTTTAAAATTGATTTATACATGTTTTTTGGCTTTCAGTTCTTGAATAAAACATGGGAAAAATACTCTAAAAATCCTATTTTGTTTTAAGTATGGTTTATGGTAAAAAAAGTTTGTTACCAACTGACAACACAGGGCTTTATTTCAGAAAAAATTTCCTTGATAAAATTCTATAATATTAAACACAGATTAATTTTAATAACTAATAATATGACGAAAGAATTTCCTTCAAATATTGTAGAATAAAATATGGTATTCTCAAGCTTACAAACAAAGCAAAAAACATGCAGCCAAACAAGTGAAAAACATCTATTTATTTCTGTTTTTATCAGCAGTCAGGCTTCCATCTATATTTGTAAATTGATTTAATAAAATTTCCAATATGCATTGTATTGGAAGCAGTAAGCATTAGAGCTTCAGTCTTATTCTCAAGATTTTAGAAGAGAAAATTGGGCATGCTGCATAAAGGCAACACTGGGCATTTAAGGGTTAAGAGAATAATAAATTAATTTTGAGGTTCACTGCACATTTTCAAAGTAAATATTGCATTCAACATCAGAAGCAATGCATACACGACTTGCGCGTAAAGTTCTTTATCTACAAAGTGAAAATAAATTATCGCATAATTATGAGCATTTTTGTATACATCGGCACAACATGACACAGCTGAAGAAAGTTTTTATTGATAGGAGGATAATATCTTCCATCAGTATAATCTAAAAGTGGTTTTATCCTTCGGCGATTGAATGTACCTGTTACTTTAAAAGAACTGATAGCAGCTTTCCCGCATACATATGATGTATATTGCAGTGAAATATATGATCTTTAGATATTTCTTAATGCGGACGGGGAGAACACAGCCAATATTTTTCTGTCTTGGAAATAGTTATGTGAGGAAGAGAAAAACAGAAGTGTGCCCTGTTTGAAAGACAAAACTAATGTTTGCATTTGTTCTGGTAATGGAGTTTACTCGTGAGCTGGTAAACAGCGTTAATCTGCTGTGAAAGCTTTTCGCAATAACAACTTAAATTATAAGGTGTGCCAAATGAAAAGGAAAGCAATATTCTAATTGCAGCTCATGTGGAACAGTACAACTATAAATAATCGCCATTGACATTGATACACTGTTCCCAGAGCGTAGAAAGGGAGTGGATGGCTTCAGTGTAGAAACTCCTGGGTTGCTGACGGATCCAGTTTTCCACGGGTCAGGCAAACAACCATTCTCACCGTCTTCTGATTCTCTGACAGATGCTTGGGCACCCACTGTGCCCAAACTTTGCCATAACCAAGCTTTCTTGTAGATTATGTGATGCGCAGTTCCTTTGTTTATCAACAGTTCAACAGCAATTTCACGTCTGATGATCCGACGATTCTGCCATATGAGCTCATCTACAGCCGAAATCTTGGCACTGTTGGTCACAATGTGCGCCTCCCCAGGGCGTGGCAAGTCCTTGATGTTTACGCGTCCCGCCTCATAACGCTGACACCACCGGAATATGGTGCAACGTGCGAGACACTGCTCTCCGTACACCTCTTTGATCCTGCGATAAATTTGTGAAGCATGCTCCCCTTCTGCGCTAAGAAATTGGATAACTGCTCTTTGTGCTGATCTGGAGGAATCCATCATGCAACAAATTGCGAATCCAGAAATGAGGATATTGATGTGAACCGTTAGCTACGCAAGTGTAACTGGGAATACCACCACGCCATCGCTCGTCTAGCACATTAACTCACTGTGATTTGATACAACGCCAATACAGCTAAGGTCTCCTTTTCGTTTGGATACACCTTATATATGAATGGGCAGCGTGCATTCTGAACTCGTTTTAATCTCGCACATTAGGATCCAGCTCCTTCTACTCCTGATAAAAAAAATAAGAGATTCGAACCTCTAGTAAGAAACATCGTAACATAATGTTTTTAGGCTTGATTCGTTTGCCTTTATATTATTTTTGAAAAATTACTGTTCATTATATAGAAACGATAGCCCACAAAAAATGTATTCAATATGGTTACAACGCCCGTGTGTTTAAATGCAGTAACTACGAGTAATACAATGAAAATTATTGTTTTAAAGTACTCTTAAAATATATTTTTAAGTTTATTAAAATTAGACAAAGAATTCTACGGAAATGAAATTGAAAAAAGAATCCGGAGCTCCACGGAAAACTAATTTTTTGCATTTTAAAGTGGTGCAAAAATTATCTTTATGCATTAATGATGCTTTCTCAGAAGTTATCGAGAAAAGAACGTTAGCATTTTGATTACTTTTTAATTTAAAATGTAATTAAAATTTTGAAAAACCCTTTCTTAGGAAGCAATTACTAAGCAAGTAGTAACTTCCTGACAAATTCGGCAGCTCTAGGTCCAACAGAGTAGAACAACTCTGTAGAGCTTTCTGAGCGATTTTTACATCATGCGTGTTGCATCACGGAATTTACAGATAGTATAGCCTAAGAACATTATTGTTTTAAAAAAGAATGCGCATCATAGAATATAGCCAGCCCTTGTCAGAAATCCCATTTTCACCTAATTGGACATTCCCTATTGTTACATGCATGTGCACGTTATTTCTTATCATTCGTCACAAGCCTTCCTTTTATAATCTTTCGTGTTATTATGAATAAATTTCGGTACCTTTATCGTTGATGTCATTTTCAAATCCTCCCTTTTCGCTATCGCAATCGATGTATACCATAAATTAAACAATACATATAATTGGGCCATTACTTTTACTAACCATCCAAGGAATAGAATACATCAAAGATCTGCTTTTAAAAGATTAAAACTATTTTTACTACCCTCATTACTAATTCTCCCGGTCGAGAAAAATGTGAATCGAAGCGATGGGATGCATTCCATTTCCCGGCACGCGATGCCTTCATCAGACAACAGACATGTCCATTCCAATAATAATGTAATCTCTCCATTAGGACATTGCGGCAGGACATCTCTTTTACAATGAATACTTTCTGTCGATGAAAGCGTATTAAACTTGTCGTTGATAGCAGAAAAATAGAGTTGTAGGAAGAAGGTTTTTCTCTAGGGCAGCACGCATATTGTTACATGGAGATTTTAGAAAGAGACCTCCTTCCGTTCAGTCAATGGAGTCGGACATAATTTGCTACAGGTATTGTCCAATTCAGTGAAAAATATTGTTGCCTTCATTTATATTTCGCGAAAGTTATGCAGAATCGGACAGGAAACAATTATCAGTCAGATAGAATCATCTTTACCATCACTAAATCGGAAAAGTTCACTTTTGATTTAAAAAAACCCTCCTAATTTAATCATTGCAATAACAATTTAACTTAATTTTGAACTTAATTTAATCTTTGGATGCCAAATAATTCTTAAAATGTTCTTCAGCCAAAGAACATTTGCTTTAACCTTTGATGTTTAGTTATAGTTTTTTACTTCTATTTCAACTTCGTTCAAAAACCATTCATAGGTTTGAAATGAGCATTTTTATTCTTTACTAGCTGTTATGACCGGTGTTGCTCGTGATTAAAATACTTTCATGTCTAATATTTTTGATGTAAAAAACTACTTTTGTATATGAAATTACAATACCCAAAATTCTTTTATCCTCTGAAATGTTTTTTTAATTAAAATGAGAATATCAGTTGAACCAGGCGATTTTTAAAAACCTCCGATAGCTAATTTTCTCCATAAGTTATTAGTATTTATTGCATAGGTACTTCAAATTTTGCTCATAAATCTTGCAGTATAAGAAAGATTTTAACGGATGTTTTGGGGCAATTACATAGTAAATTTTTCATTGAGAAAAAGCGTTAGAATAAATATGAATAAAAATAATAATAAAATTCGTCTTCATCCAAAATTCTTCTAATGTGATCTAGCAACAGTTCTTATGTATTCTTGTCTTTCACCAATAAAAAAAGTTTTAAATTGGAAATTCTATACACAATTTAATTTTTGAAAAATTATTAAAATTAGGGCAACGAATTGAACGGAAATGAAAGTTGTGTCATGAAAAGCTAATTTTTATGTTTTATTCTGTGTAAAAATAGTTTTTGTGACATAATACATATTTTCGAAAAATATCACGGAAAATGCCAAAATCTTGCTTAATTTTCAATTAACTGAAATTTTAATAAGATTTGGGGCTTTTAAAAATTGGCGGTTGACTCTCTTCTTATATAAAACATATTTATAAAAAGAAAAAATTTCAGAATTAAAGGTAAATTTGTTCCAAGTCTCACCGTTGCCTAGCAGCGAAGTATCATTAAATTTGTTTTATTTAAGAATCGTCTGCTGTAATAATTTATTTATTAAATTTTGAAAAATTAATAAAAGCTGAAGGAAACATTTCACAGATATAAAATTGGAATCATTGAAAAGGTAAAATTTTGAACTTTAAGATGGTATAAAAATATTTTTGGGATATAATTTGCTCCGAACTTACATCCGAAGAACGGTTTCGGTTAATTTCTAATTAACTGACTGTTTAATTAACTTTTAGGCTTCGAAAATTTGACAGTAAGCTTCCCCTTGTCTTAAATAATAAGTGTGCAAAGTTTGATTGAAATCGGTCCTATAGTTTAGGAGGAAATGTGGAACATACACACATACATAGCCACAATGACTTTTATTTATATTAAGATTTTATAAGTCAATAATGGCATTTAGCATAGAAAAGGAGCAAACGAGGAAGTAAAGGAGCATTCATCATTATAATTAAACCTGTACTATATAACTAATATCTTTATGTGAAACTATACAATAACGTCGAGGGAAGAGTATTTCTAATTTATTTTATGAATTAACTTGTAAAGTAAGTAAATTATTTCAAGATTAAATTATGTTCCTCTCTCATTAATTTTTAAAAAGATTAATTTCATTATAGTATTATGATACCATTATACTTCCTTTCTTTCGAAGACTGTTCCAAGAAATGTTTTGATTCTAAGGAAAGGTTTTTATTCAAGTAATTAAAAGTTCACTAATGATATCTGCTCATCCAGTTTTGAAAAAGAGACTATAAAATGTCGTTTGAAACCTATATGAATCATAATTTTTTGGAAAATGATTCCAGATTTTGGTTTTAAATTTTTAGTTCAGACGGTATTAGAACGATAAGACTTCTTGCTTAATTCTGAAATCCTAATCAAATACTCCCTCTGTCCGAAAATATAATATACGTTTTTAAAAACATTAAATATTAGCAGATAGAATAAATAATTTAATAATTGAATAGCCTTGTTTGAATATGGCAATCTCTAAAAAACATGTGATAGTAAGCAAACAGTTGGTTCGATTAAGACAGAAATTTTGAATGTGAGAAAAATAAATTTCATGCAAACTAAAGTAGCACCTTTTATATTTATGAAATGGGCGATTTTGATGAAGCAGTATTGTAATTCAAAGAAAGGGTTACAAATCGAAGCGCTTAACTCAAATTTCGAAAGATTACGAATATCAATAAGGCAAAACTTCGTCGCTGTGAGGGGCAGTTAGTAACGAACTTGATATGTTATCAAGAAGCCAGATTCCACCACTTCAATTTGGATTATCTTATGTTTATCTATACTGTCACTAAACTTACTCTAAATAACCAATATTGCAATCACTCTAAATGTATACCATTAATTCGGATAAAAATTTAGAAATATGTGCAATGTTTTCGGGCAGAGGATATACCAGAGGGTAGGAGTAGAAAAATACCTTACTGTCATGTGCCTGGAAATAATGCACAAGTTAATTTGCTTTGTTATCAGATATTAGACAGCTGAAACTTCAAAGCTAAATATTTCTAGGTATCTTCAAACAACAAATATTATTCCTTTTTTTCAAACATTGATTATTTTTTTCTCTTGTTAAGAAAATAAAATTTGTAAATATCCGCTTGATGATTTTTATCCAAACCTATAAGGAAATCCTTATCCATCAGTTGACAGTCAGACTAAATATTATAGAGGAGAAACGAGAAATCTGTCAGATCTGATCGTTAAAGGTTTTCACATCAAATTCTCATGGATGAATGATTGTTAAAGGCAGTAGATTTGGCTCGTTTCCAGGCAGAGATGCTCTTTATTTCCCGAGCGCGTGAAAATTCTTTTTTGACACATCTGAGGCCATCCAGCTTTATTTCTAAGAAATAGACTGGTTTATTTCAAAAAGTAGGATTAAAAAGCGTTAGAAAACATTTTATCCAGCAACATTTTTATTTCTTTTCGTCTCGAGAAGTGCTTTCCTGAATCAACTTCGATAAGCCGTTAATCTACGAATTGTTCCTTTCTTTGTGTGCGCAAAGCATTAAGAATCTCGTCAGAAGTTCGGGAAAGGTATAGAAGAAGGGAGGTTTTTTTGTGAGAAAAGTTCTCCAACCTTGCTACTCAACAGATGCCGCCACCGATCACACCCCGCAGTGACGAAGCCACTGCTTCCCTCCTCCCCTCACCGCCCCGTGCAAATCGTCTGAAGTGAATTGCCGACCACAGAGTCCACCTGCGCCCTTGCACTGTCAGAGAGTGCCCCTCATCAGGTAAGCCCCTTGCTGCCTTCTATTGGGGGTCTGCCAAAAGGCAGTGGGTGTAGAAATGGCAAACAACAATCAGGAAGTGCTCGCTCCGGGGCGGGAGTTTTATTGATTCAGGGGGGCGCCCTTTCTCATCTGACGTAGGGAGGGAAGGTCAAGAGGCGGGGTGTGGTCAGGTGGCCCTCCCCACTTGCAAGGATAGAATGGATCTGTTTCAAGGGAAAAGAATCAGACTCGGATAATACCCATTCATTTTTTGAGAGCTTCTGTCCATTCACTTTCGAACTTGGTTTGTTCCCTTATGAGACATCGGTGAAAACTGCAAGAGATGAAAATTTTTCATCCCCATTCAGAGGATCAGTCAGAGGTGGATCGATAAATATGATTTTTGAACCGGTTCAAGAGCAGTTCGGTGATTGGGTAGGAACTAACTGTTGAGTAGATTTTTATTAATAGGTTCATATACTTCGAGGATTTCATTCGTGGAAGTTGTACTCCTAAATGATATTTAAGGAAAGCGGCCAAGAGTAATTTTACTATTAATTTGGTTGCTGAAATATGAATGTTTTGGAGATTTTTTTCAATAATAATTGACAAACTTGAATAGTGGATGAATTGTTTTCTGCAGATCAAATAAATATTAAAATCCTTGCTGATTAATTTGTGTTCGAGACAAATTATAACTTTCTCCAACTTTTCGATCGCATCTAGTTAGCGAGCAATTTTTGTTCATAAATGTATTCGATTATAAGCATACTTGCAAAGATTAACGTCCGTTGAAAATCCGTTATATCCCAAATATACCCGCTATGGATTGAATTTCATACCTTTGACTTAGTATCCGAATGAGAGACTTTCTACATTTTGATTGAATAAAATGCTGTTGCTTATAAGGAATAAATATTCGAAAAAAACAAGTAATTTAAATTGATTGGAAAGAGTTAATTGGTGTTTTATAGTGATTTTAATGCATCTTGTAGATTTTGCAAGGATACTAACATTTCTTTTGAGTATGAACGGAATAAATAACGACTCATTTCCCCCATATACTCATTTTAATGATTTTCATTATATGAAGTTTTAGTTATGTTTACTTTTTTAACATTGCTGTTTGTTCTATTTTTCAAATTGAAGTGAAAATTATGAAATGGAAAATGTCTTTAAAATCATTTAAAATATCGCACGAAGTATTCGAATTTTCGATGATATCCTCACAGTATTTTGGTAATTTATTTCATTTAGTTGCACAAATTTCTAAATCAAAACTTTTTCATATATAATTTAAAAACAATTTAATATTTTTGAGTTATGCACATTGCACCATAAAATGAAATTATGTTGATTGAAAAAAGTGTACATAGCGTGAATAAAATGGGGTGGAAAATGTAATGAATAAGTTATCGATCATTCGCCCCATTTTATAAAATTTTTATCTGATATTGGCTCATTCAGGATTTATTATTTTAAAAACTGTTAAAGTGACAGTTAAAAACTGTTAAAGTGTTATACATGATATAAATGTCAATATTTCATAGTTTAACTAGCATTAAATTTTTATTCGTTAAAACAGTTATTTGTTGCATTGATTTTAAACAAAGTTTCATTGACTATGTAAAATTAATCGTGTCTGCGACTAATTCTTACGTACATGCTAAGCTGTCTTTAATAGCGTATAGTTTCGAAATCTTTCACTGAATATGAATTATGAATAAATTATTATACTTGTTTCATTTATCCTTTGCAACGCAAATGAATTTCATCATTAAATAATTTACGGATGTGTTATGGGAAATAAACTGATAATACGCATTTGAATTATTTGTTTATGATTAATCATAGAAAGAGAGGTTGTAAAAATTGATTGGTGACTCAAACTATTTTTAATCAGATTAGGAGTTTTTACTGAATGTATTTATGCTAACTTTGGAATGACGAGTGCTAATAGTATACTTAAAATAATTGTAGCATTGAATATGAACTATTTTGAGTTCTTATGATGCAATGCACATTAACTAACCAACAAAACTCGTGTAGACAAAATTACTTCAAAAATAGTTATCTTTTGAAAGTATTTGAGTGTGTTTTGTAAATCTATTGGCCACTCAAAGCTACAATCCTCGGAATCATTTCGGTTATAAATAACTAGAAAGATCTGGATCACTCCGCCCTGCCTTAGGATCCGGGATTCCGAATGACAGCCGCCTCAGTAGCTTCGAGTACTGAGGCCGGAGTCCTAGTAGCCCATCACCGGGCCACGGCCCGACCCCTTTCGAAGGAGATACGTACTGTTACTGGTGTAGGGATCGGTTATAGTTAAAACGAACTTTCAAAAACTTTTCATTGATGCAACAAGATGTAGTTAAAAATTACAGTTATAAGAATATTTTGTAAACGCAAAATTGTTATTTTTAGGATTTTAAGTGTAGAAATGGATACTTTGATTCTCCTGAAGTTAAATATCAAGTTTCAGAGTTATTTTCTGTCTACTCATTCTCAAAATCTTCTCTCATTTTCCGATTTCTAAAAATTTCTGTATAAAAAACAGAAACACTCAGCTATAACTCTGTCATTTGTTTAAAAACAGACTTTCAAAATACAAGGTGCTATGTACAAGGAAGGCAATGACAGTGCAAAAAAATTTACCGCAGTGTAAATTTTGGAAATAAAAAGCTAATGCATATTACCTAACACTGGACTTGGAAGAATTAGAAGTAAGAGCTAAAGCTAGAGAATAAAAGGGTTAAATTTCGTCTATAAAACATTAAAGAAGAATTTTATTAAATCTCGATTTCTCGAACTGAATAAGATGTGTTTATCATATTCATCTGTATTCGAGGAACGACTTCGAAGATCGAAATTAAACTACACGCATATCTCAGGTTACGTATTTAAACAACAATCGTTTCAAACGTGTCATTCAAACAATTTATATTTTATTCCCCATTATTTATTGCCATCTTCCCTGCGCAATCCAATAAACGGAAAGTTTATGTATGGAGTGATCGTATCAGCATCCTCAATACTATTCAGCTCATGAAATCTAAATTAGTATTTATTAATTGGATATATTTTTTGATTAATCGGATGTATGATATGAAAAATGCAGCTTACGCTTTCCTATCGATGAATTCAAAGTTCCAAGACAGCATGTGTAAGAATAATGATGTAGAATCTGCTGTTACTTTTGAATGAGCATATTTTATAGTTTAAACATATGCCTCTTGTTTCATCTTACAAGCCTTCAATTGCCAAGACACAGCCAACTTTACCTTCTTAGTTGCACAATTAGGAGAATTTCTACTAATTAAAATACGTTTCATTATAGACCTCATAACTTTCACCTTAATAACGAATCTGCATTTTCACGCATTAAATGTGCTTTAGATGAGCATTGAATTCCGTATATGATGGCGTAGAAATGGTTTAGAACAAGCTCAAAAGAGGTTTTGCCACTCAATATAATACTGTAGCCTGATGGCAGAATCTTGGTTTCAAGGTGGCGAGATAGTAGGTTTGAAACCAGATTGTGCCGAAAAAAAGACCTTGTTTGTGTGCCTGCTATATGTCAGAATTTTTCATCACATGACGCACGTTCTAAGGTGAGGAAATTCAGAGAGTGGGATACCAGTCATGAGCCGTCACTTTATGTCATTGCGATTCATGGCTACCATGGCCATCCCAAAATGTCCTCGAGCATCTTCAAAACGAAACGTTAATCTTAAAAATAACAGTCATTCGAAAAATTTGATTACGTTTATGAAAGAAAATGAGTCTCATATACTTCTAATATCTACGTTGGGTCAGTTTCGAAAGTAATCACTTTGAACAATATTCCTTCCAAAGTAGAAAAGACCAGAAAGAGAGCCCTTTCCTCGTTGTATTTATCACTTTAACCCTTACATGACGGGCGGGTGAAATCTCAAAACTTCCTCTTCGAATCCATCGACGACACAGGAAAATGGTTTCACCCTTTTCATGTCTTTGGAAAATAAGATTTGCGATCCTTTTCGTCTTTCCTTCGTGGGTCACCTGTTCCTTTGCTCCCTACCAAGTCATCGAACATGAGTAATACAGAAGAAGAGGGAAGTAAAACGATCAGTGTGGTGATCAGGGAGTAGAAAGATTAGTTCCTCTTGGGTAATGAAACCATAATGTTTTAGAGATGCTTGCCTGTGTCACGCATAAGGAAAAGGTTAAGCATTGTACTTTTCGAAATAAATCTGAATTGCTATAAAAATCTCCGTTTTTTTTCAGGCCATATAAACTAAGATCTTGCTTATTCAGTTCATGTTCCTATAGATAAGTTTTCTGTTTTATTATTAACAACTCCATATGTAACTCTCCGATTTAAGTAATCGTCATTTAGTTTCTTTTTCGAACACAAATATCAAATCGGTTTCTTCTCTTTTACTCAAAACTTCGAATTCTATATACGTTTTTCTGTCATTTCTTTTCATCTGTTAGTTCCTTTAAACGATTAGTTAAAACAATAATATCTGGCTCTGATTCCCACTGAAGATAGTTTTGTACATCGTTGAAAAGAGCGATGGCAAGGCAATTATGGCAGCCATTCCATAAAAAGAGGCTTGTATATTATATTTAAAAAAATCAAAGTTACAGAGGTGAAACCTTCAAATTTAATAATTTCAAAGGATCCTCAAGCCATAATAATAGAAAATAAAACTTTAAATGCTCATTAACATCTTCAAACAGAGGGCTGAAATTTTGAAAACACCCATTAACAAAGCATTACACTGGAAGTTGAACGACAACATGGAAGCTCTATAAACACAAATTAAACAAACAGAAACTTATCCAAGCACTCTCCTTTATTCAGGATTTCAGAGTTTTGGTAATTTCAAACTTGACTGTATTAGCAAAAATAAAAAGAATACATCAAAACTGTTTTCGGTAAGTCTCTAGAGAATGTTTGAAAAAATAAACAAATGCTGCAAATTTAGGGGCGCATTTATATAGCTTCGTCATTATTTTTTTAATCCGTTCTATAATCTGCTTTTTTTTTCCTCTGAACCTTAATTCACCAAGCGAGCTTGAAAGGAAATCACTTCGACCATGTAAAGTTCTCTTGCCTGGCTGTTTAACAATGCAGGATCCTTACTCTGTACAAATTCCTGTTTCTTTTGTGTTGGAAGGCCCTGCTTTTCCTCAGGTGAGATAAGGGACGTCGCTTGCAATCTTCCCTGTTTGTGCTGCGCAGGAAATGTGCTCTAGACGTTTGCTTTCCGTCGGAAATTAGATTTTGCGACTTCTTAAAGATCTCGATTTCAATCTGCTGCCGTCTCTTCAAAGGGATTCGATTATGCGAAAATTTGGTATAAGACTTCGCGAGATCTCGCAGAAAGGTTGCTTTTCGATGTAATTTTGTATTCCCTCTTTCTGCTGTAAGTAGCAATTACCGGTTATTGTGTGACGACAAACTTAGATGAGCTATTTTTGTAACAGCACGTACTTCAGTAAGTGCATCCAATGGTCAAATTCGAATACTTAAAAACTCAACACAATCAATGATAAAGCGTTGGTCAGTAGAAAAAAATTATTACAAATCTGCAAGAAATAAGCATCTAATCAACGAATATGCTTGTTTTCCGAGCATACTTGAACTAAGAAAATAATTTCAGTAAATCATGTGTTTTTTGTTAGAAAACTAAAAGGTTTTTGTTCGAAAACCAAATGACAGAGCTGAAAGTATCAAAATGTGAGAGTTTAAATTAGTTAATAAGAGAATTAATATCTGAATAAAAACCTGAAAAAAAACAAGATGGAAATAAAAATCTAAATCCTTATTAATGTACAAAAAGTATATTCCAAAAATAATTTAAAATAATTGATTGTAGAATACCGTACATGTCGATCAATATCTTGCAGCAATTACGTTTTGTTGACGTTTAAGGCTGTCTCAAGGGAAATTTTAATTTAGTTTGCTGAATTGAGAACGATTAGTTGAGTAAGACATTTTCAAATCAACATTTTATTGTCGAATTAAACGAATCTCTTAAATAAGGTGACCAACTTTCAACCTCCAACAAAAGGACACAAATAAATTGAAGCTAAAAAATATCATAAATAAAAGAAACATTAATTCATTGTGACAATTATACAGAGTACACTATAGTAAGATAACTGCGCAATAAAACATTTGTAACATCATTTATTGTACACTTTTCGAGGAAGGACAGAATTTACAAAAGGTGAACGGTTGGTCACCTTACTTAAATATTTTTTTAGTCTGTAGCTTAATGGCAACAAAAAATAACCTTCCATTTCGTTAAAACTGCGGTTTATTTTTATGTGATATAGGAAAAAAGACTTATCTCCTCTAAATGAAGCAAAACTAAAATTACGAACTTCAGTCAGCTTATGACTTTTTAATTTTGAGCTATCGTCCAAGTCTGTATCCGCCAAATTGGTCAAAACAACTAACACAGCAAAAAGCCGATTCCACAAATAAGATTTTTTGCTTTTGTTACTTTTTACCCTCATTAGTGTTTGCGGCTTATGGCAGGGCGTTCACGGGACAAACGAAAACTCATTTGACTAAGTACAAGAGCAAATGCAAGGCTTAATTTAGTCCGTCACTTACAGAGCCTGTCAGCGTCGTTTAGAAGGATGTGGCAGCACAACCCTCGCACAGATGGGAGTAGGGGGAAAGAATTATTTCTGCTTCTTATCATGCGTTCAAAGAAATTATATTTAGGTGCTGCCTCCGGGAGCAGAACTGCTGTAAGAAAAAAGTAGGAAATTTGCGACTATTTCTAAATCATGCCGCCTTCGAAAATGTGATAAGGTGTCTTCAATCTTCGGTATCCTTTCGTCTCAAATTCTACCTACATGAATTGACAATGCCTTCCCCTCTGTTAATGGTATGAAACCTACCTGAGACTTCCTTCCAAATTGTGTAAGGATCGTAGAAGATTATGCTGTTTGCGCAGTCAATCTATTGTTTGGATGTGGTTGAGCAACGTTTGTAGTCAAATAACGGTGAATGCTTTAAAAAACTTCGCTGATAAAAAAAATATTAAAAAAATATTCGCAACCTACGATTCTTGCTGACAATGCGTTTTCTGTGAGTCATGTAAAACGAATATTTTTTCCTATCCATCAATGGCAATATTTGTTCGAGATTGTACATTGACATCAAGTGAATTGACGGCGCAAGAAAAAAAATCAAATACGCATATCCTGTAGCATCTAACTGCTGTTGTCTTGTGTTATTCTGCATTGTAAGGTGATTATTATTGTAAGATTTAAAAAATGTTTAATAGATGAGACTG
This sequence comes from Araneus ventricosus, assembly GCA_013235015.1. Classification (NCBI taxonomy): domain Eukaryota; kingdom Metazoa; phylum Arthropoda; class Arachnida; order Araneae; family Araneidae; genus Araneus; species Araneus ventricosus. Next base: position 307,164 of record BGPR01000902.1, read on the forward strand.
TATCATATGCTGGGAAATTTTAGCCGATTCCAAATGTAACAGGATTTATAAATTAAATAAGAATGTTTTTGACGATATCTTATTTATTTTATACCTGATTTTCTTTTCAGAGATTCAGATTTTTGATCATTAACAGACATTTAAATGGAGTACATACCATCTACAGTCGAAAAAATCTGAAGCTGACAGCATAGGAAAAGCTAAGAGGTGTATCAGTACACCCAGTAAAATAGCCCTCAATATGATTCTAATATATTTAAAAGTGGATGTACTGATACTCCGTGGGACGGCGATAACGGAAAGATAAAGTTGCAGGCTTCTTAGTGGTACATCCTGGTTAATGCAAATTTTGATACAGCTATGTCGTTCTGTACAAGCTTTTTGAGATATGCCTTAATTTTCTAAGGTTTCGTTAAAGGACTGTTGACATTTAAAAATATTAGTTGAATCTACTTCAATCTGTGATAGCTGACATTTTCACATAACTTTTGAGCTTGAAACATTTAATACTATCATAAAATAAGTCCTGGAAGACTCATGGAAATATTTTGTGAACTCATGATTCGCATTTGTGAATAACATATTTAAAAAGTCGTAATATTAAAGTGAGTAGGTAACACAAAATCACTATTTCAATAATTGGAGAACAGAGAAAGGAATCTTGACTTGGTACTACTGAGAACCATTTTGCTTGACTAAATGAAGCAGGTATGAGAGAAAGTTGTCTTGCAGAAGTTCTTCGAAAAAAGCCACCATTCATGTGATTGTGTTACCATTGGGGCAGTACTCGATTTGTCAAACATTACAAATGGTATTTCTACTTTCGAAACCTCCAAACTTTTCAGTTCTGTCTTTGCGTGGATGATTCTAGAATGTTATTTTATATGTAGGGTAATATTGTGAAACTCAAATATAGTTCACTTTAAAACTCTTGAGAATTCAATAATTGTCACTGAAAGGGTTTTTTTTTCATTTTAAAAAATAAGTATTATATAAAGCTTCTCAAATATTATCTAAGAAAATAACTTATCTATTCCGCATTGTGGCATCAAAATAGACTCAAAATTCATAAAAGTGGGAGACGAAATATTTTTTGCTATTTTAAATACCGGAAATTTATCAAATATGTTTCTCTCTTTTTTTCTATTAATTGTCTTGTTTTGAATGAATGATTATTGCTTGTATGTTTTTATGAAAAAAATTTAAAAAATATGCATTACAGGGCTTGGAAGAAATTTTTAATATTATGACTTCAAACTATAAGACAAAAGCATGGAGGCTATTAGATTTATTATTTTTTCCCAATATTTCATCAAAACATAAATTTTCAGACATTAGCAGTTTAGCTTCCATTAAAGTTTTTACTGAAGCATCTCAAGAAATGTATACTATTTTTCATCTAATGAACTGTCAGCCAACCTTTTTGTCCGAAAACAATTTTCAGCAGAAAATAATACAAAAGTATAGCAAGGGCTTGCTTAATGAGCGCCATTTTCACCTGCTTTTGTGAACATAGAAAATGAAAGAAACGGTAGAATAGGAAGAATGGTATCTGCTGGAAACTAATGAACACGCGTAAAATTGGAATGGCGATACAGCAAGGAAATTAAAACACCGTCTCTCTTTATTTATATATTTTTTTTTTATTTTATGCTTCTTTAACCGGAAAAAGAAATGTTTTGTTTGCAAAACTTTAACAATTTTTTTTCTCCTCCTGTCACCTGCATGTTGTCCTAATTAAGAGCTATTTTGTTGGCACTTGTTAAATTTGAATTTCTCTAAAAAATAAAGGAATTCTCTTTTCTTTTCAAACTACAATGATTACGCACTAGTATTATTTTTGTAGATTTAGAAGCTATCGCGACATTTTTTTTTATTTCAACTTATCCTTATTTGCCTAAAAATTTTACCATTATTATACAAAAAGTTCTACGAAACTTTTAATATTGGTAACAGTTAACATGTTATCGATATTAAAAATATATATATTCATAGTAATTAAAATTCAAAATCTCTTCTATTTTATAATAAATTTGATTTTTTGTTGTTTAATTGTTCTTTTTTCATAATCACAAAACATCCTTAATTCTGGTCTTATAAAGCCGAATGATTTTGACTATAGATTTGAGATAAGATTTTTCACTGTGTGAACTTCTTTATTCATTTGTTACCTTTTCATAATCTTTTTTTCCCAAACTTCATTATCGTTTCAGAGTTTAGCATTACATGAAAGATGTTCAACAAACATCTGGATATTCGCAGATCACACACATTTTATTTTTCGCTACTCATGTTCTATATTTTTATCTATAATCTGTTACATTTTTATATGTGATCTAAACTTGGAAATGATGAAAATCATTTAAAATATTTCACCTTTCAGAAATATAAATATTAGTTAAACTTTTTCATAGCTTGTAACTTTCTAATGACGGAATACAGTGTTAAATTTCTGTCTCTGTTATCTGTCCTTGCCAATAATCAAATGCCAGTTTTTTACAGGATGGCATATACATTTCTAAGTGACTAAAAATTATCCCTTTCTATTTCTTCCGAGATTTTAGAAAGAAACTCAGATTTGACTGTGAAATAACTTACTATTGAACAAGAAGTCAAACTGGGGAACTTTATACTAAAAATTGTCTGTCAAGTCACTTATTTTGACTCAAAGAGGAAATAAGAGACGTTTTAATGAAAGAAATACACTCACGGAAACGACTATACGCGTCTAAGATGTAAAAGTGCACTTTAGATATGCTGTAGACTTATCCGGTGCAACCTTAGCTCACGAAAAGAGTGCCTGGTCGAAAATCTTGCATCTTTTTGCACGCTTGACTGTACGCGCTGAATATTCTATTCTGCGGTAATGAAACGTGATCTACCAATATGAGGCGAGTCAGCCTCGGAAATGTTTACAAAACCGAGAAGTTAAGTTGCATATAACCATCTTCTCGAGCATATTTCTTGCATCGAAATGCTTCTCGCCTTCTCTTTGAACCAAAATAATTTTTCGCCCATTTCCAAAATGAAATTCTGCTGGTTTGACTTTTTGTTCAACAGTATGTCACCTCAAAGTAAATCTCCTAAATTCCTAGTTTCTAAATTTTGGAAAGAACAGAAAATTAACTACTAAGAATTTATTGATTTCCAAAATCACCTAGAAACTTATGGGTCACTTTCCAGCATTTGTCTCATGAGCTTATGGCTTCTCTTTGTTCGCAGAGTACAACCGCTTCGAGGCCAAGATCCATGACCTGAGAGAACAGATGCTGAGCACCTCCGGCAGCCTGCGCACCTCTCAGAAGCGATCGCTCTACGTCAGGGCCCTCTTCGACTATGACCCTTCAAAGGACAGCGGTCTGCCGAGCAGGGGCCTGGCCTTCCAGCTGGGCGACGTGCTGCACGTTATCAACGCCAGCGACGACGAGTGGTGGCAGGCCACCAAGATTCTGCCCGGGGGACAAGAGGAGGGCATCGGTATAGTGCCCTCCAAGAGAAGGTACTCTATTCTCTAACTGCCTATTTGAATTTTCCCCATGTGTATAATTTCAGTCACAGGCACTTAGGAAATAGCTGTTAACCATCACATTTCATCTCTTACTATGTCTTCCAACAACTCCTATCAGTCTATCTCGTGATTAATTAAGAAAAACAGATGAATTGTGTCTGTTATAGGACTTGTAGGTCCCTGTATGGCATCTCTCTTTCTACTGCTTACCCATTCAATTTATCACGAATAGTATGTACACGCTGGAATATGAAGTGATTATCTGTTCATCGACGTGTTTTTTAGGGTCCGTAACACATTGCTGACTTGTACATTTATGTATATTTCAGTTACATGTATTATTCTTATGCATGGAACATTTTTACAATTTTTAATACAATAATTCTAATATTTTGTTTTAGCCTATTTTATTATTTTTATATCATGCCATCGCCATCTATAGCGTATCTTCACCATTTTATTATCTATATGACAAAACTTCTAGTATTTGTACTTTTCCTAGAATTAAATAAGCCTAACAATGAGATACTTATCCAGACGCCTCTTCGTGGTGTACCCTGAAACTTCTCTCGGGTGTTCTTTGGAGGACATGGATGGTAACAGTTGTATACAGATGCGTAAAGCCGTGTGAAGTTGATTTCATGTTGATGCGTATATTGTACCAACATGTCTTGAATTGAAAACAGTTTCGCAAGCACGTGTCGACTAAAAGGCGTGTCGGTTAAGTATCATGGACCTATATGGCTTGAATTTCCTAGTTTCTCCAGCAACTTAGGAAGAATGAATTCAGTATCCTAAACATTTTTACAAATGCCTTACTAAAATGTCTGGTATATTAAAAAAGTATTCAAGACAAAGATTTAAGGTATGCGAACATCTGGATTTGGCCTACTTTTTACAAAATATCTTTTTTAATGATTTAATTGAACTAAATACATTCTGAATCTGATTTTTTTCTAACTTCTTTAGAACACTAATAAGCATATATTCAAGCGAAAGTTCTGAACATTTATTGTTGTTCCTCAGTTTTCGTCTTTGTGAAAAATTATCAAGTAGCACAAAAATTTTAAAAATTGTCTACTTTCTACAAGACTGTGTTGATTTACATCTGACAGAATGTAGGTATTGCTATTTTTTTCACATTTTGTTCTGAAGCAAATTTGTTATTTTTTAAATATAACTGCAGTTTTCTGTTGCTTTTAGAATGCTTTAACGGCAAATTGTTATAAAAAATAAGGTCATTTCTTTTGTGACTGTTTTTAAATCACCTCCATAGATAACCACACACCTTAAGGTATCCGACTGGTTTAAAATCGTCATTTTTGATGAAATTATAAAAAAATTATGACTTAATTTTGTGTAGCCTGTTTAATCAGCTTTCTAAAACTGTCCCACTTTTTACTCTACGTGAATTATAAATGGAGTTACAGCTGTTTTTTTACCGAACTGTAAACATTATTTTATGTTGCATGAAAACTTGAAATGTGTTTTCTGAGAAATGATATTTTTGAGAAAAACTGTCGACCGTAACAATGATTTCTCAAACAGTTATTCAAGTATTGATATGAAATTTTCTGAGATTGTTTTCTGTAATATGCTTGATGTTTTCCTCTAAAAACTAAGGTCAATTTTAAAATCAAGTATTATTTTTAAGTTCTTAAATATAAACGAAAAGCATCTTTTATGAAAAATTACCAGTTTAGTAACTATGATCAGCTATATCTCAAAACTATTTTGAAGTACAAGAAATATTTTAGAGCATAACACAGATAACTGTCATTAAAATGTACTCCTACAAGGAGTTATGTACATTTAGAATATGATTTTGTCTATGGCTGTTATCATAAGGCTATTTTTTTAGTCATTTTTCTTCAAATTTCTCAGTTTTTTTGTTTTTTTTAAATATGACTTTGAAAGCCTAATTTTACAATATTTTCATAGTTTTAAAACATATGCAGTCGAAAAATAACATTAAAAAAATATATAAGTTATTTTTCAAAAAAATGTCTCCAAACACAGTCGGATACCTTAAGAAGCGGCGATTTAGAAGTCTGTGAAAACAAGCACAGAGCTAAAAAGTTTTGATAAAAAACAGTTTCTTCGTCAATTTTGAATGAAATTTAAGCATCAAAGTGATTTATTATATCTCAAACTCACCAAATATCTTCAAAAAGCGTATATAATTAAAAACCTTTATTAAAAATATATGTTTCTAAACATATGATTTCTAAATGCATTCTCCACACAGATCAAATGCCCTAATTCTTAATCTGAAGATCTTTAAAAAAAAATAAACAAAACCATTTTTAACGGTATCGTCATTTATGTCATAATATAGAAACCGTTCTGTGTTTCGAGATTTTTTTTTCCTCGTTAATATCATGTTTTTCTTATGCTTCTTATAGGGTGGAGAGAAAAGAAAAAGCGAGACTAAAATCGGTTAAATTTCAGGGAAAGAGCAGCGTAAACGACGGAAAGGTAAGTTGTCTTTTAAAGATACAAAAACATGTTGCAGAAATAACGCAAATCTAAATATACAAGTGTTCACAAACTCTTTCAACAATAAAAGGGGAGGTGATAGTACACTGCAAGACGAATAATGCCTATCATAAAACTTAGGATCGCAGTGCACTCGCAGTGCCGGAAACGCTACATCAAGCAGATCGCTTTTGGAAACTGACGATTCCTAAAGGAAACTTAAATCTCTCTATAATCAATAACAAATTAAGTTCACGGTATTTAGACAACTGAGACTCCTCCTTATCACCCGTGAATGACGTAAAATGTGTTTCTACAAGTTTTAAGACTTCGGAAAGAGCGCCATGAAATTAAATAACTTTCGGTTTAAATGTATATTGTAATTACAGAGAATATTGATGATTAGAATTTAAAACAAAATCCTGTTCAAATGTATCAATTCCTTAAACACATTGAATGTCAAGGTCTGTAGGTGAAATGTCCCGGGGGGAAATGTTTTTTAAGTAAAAATTTTTTAGTAATTAAAGTTAAATAAAAAAAATATTAGCGTTATTCGTGTGTGAATGACGTGGTATTCAATGTATTGAAACTCATTCAGATCGTATTCAGAGCTATTTAATTGGGCGTAATGATTTATCCATGGTGCCTACATTATTTGTCATTGACTATAGACAGACATCCGAAACACTCCTAAAGCAAAAATTAATTCTGTGCCTGTTAAGAAAAAAGTTTAATTCTCAAACCTATCAATTTTCAATTCTTGTCACCTATTGCTTCAAAGTAGTACAAACAGAAGAAGGAGCAATGCCCTCGTTGTGAAGATAAGTTGAATAAAAGGAGCTTTAGAAATTCATATCCCATTGTAAAGATTTGTGTTTACTAAATCCACTTTCACTCAAAACAGGCACAATGTATAGTGGCCATTTTTCTTACAAAGATGCCAATTAATTCTAATAATTAGAAGTAGCGATGATTTACTATGTTGCAGCCATCATACCCATCCATCCTACGAGAGAATAAGAGCCTCCAAAGCCTTGATGATAACATCGCATATTAACAAATGTTGTTGTATGGGGTAACTAGCACACATTTTTTAAACATGAAGTATTCCCAGCACTGTGCAGAATGTGGTAGGGTCACCATACTCCTCAGATCTAAACTCACTGGTCTTCTTCTGGGAATATCTGAAACAGTTTGAGTATGAGATTTTTGTGAACTCCTATAAAGATCTTGTCATGCGAATCTTTGTTGTTGGAGTCGAGATAAACAACAAACCAGGGGCCTCCGGAGGGCCTTACTTTTGAAGGTTGGATTGTTCTACGAAAGCCACTTTGAACAGTTCTCAAGGTGGTTTTGTAGCGCGAATGACATCGTGCCACACATTTTTCATATCCCTCTATTTCTAGTGAAGCAAAGACGTAACCAAGGGGCGTGGATGCTTTTTCTGCATGTATAAATGATTGCTACTCTAGTTTCTATAACAAAAATGTTTTCTTTCGATACGTACTATCCCCTTTCCTTTTTTGTTGCAAAGGTTCGCGAAATCCATAGATAAACACTTTTATCTCAAATTTCTTTGGAATTGTTTACATTTTTATTTCCATATACTTGAAAATTGAGATAGTCGTTGAAAATTCACCGGAATCTACCTAACTAATGAGCCTAAGACGTTATGAATGAAAGTGCAGTACTAGGTAAAGTTATATTATCATGCAAGTTATTCAAAAAAAAATTGTCTGGTTCGTGAAAGCTACATCTCATCTTGAATACCGCAGTATATGCTACATAACGTCTGTAGGTATCATAAATCCATCCCAATATGTTGCGGCTTCCAGTTAGTTGACTACCATGGTGGTCACATCGAACATTTGCGAGATTGTGCGCAAAATTTTATACCAAGAAAGTCAGAGCATTGTTTTGTTTCTAGTGTGTAACACTTTATATTTTTGAAGTATAGTTTTCTGAACCAGGTACTGACTTCTAAAATAGATACATTGTTTTATTATTTTATGAAAGTATACATTTATTGTTGATGATAGTTATGTCTGGTACTCATGGTATATAAAACGTGGTGATTCACTAAAATCTCGAAGGCAGAATTTTGTATGGTTATGTTACTTTCTCTTTGTGCACTTCTTATATGCGAAAGTGAAATGTATGCACACTTTTTAATATTGTATTAATTGGAATATTTGTTTTCTAATTTTGATATTATCGACTGCTTGATATGGGGATGTCTGTGCGAAAGGTTCACTGTCAATGACCAGGGAAGGAAACTGCTTTCAACTAGTTAATGATGGGATCAAACAATCTCTTATGACAAGAAAACGATTGCTGTCACTGAGATAATTGTTTTCTGTGTTTTTTCAGAGCACTCTGGACCGTAAAAAGAAAAACTTTTCTTTTTCTCGCAAATTTCCTTTCATGAAGAGCAAGGAAAATGCGGGCGAAGACGGCAGTGACGTCGAAAGTAAGAGAAAAACCCTCTAACACCCCCTCTCCTGTTCCTATTCACTCTCCCTAGTGCTGACCAGCCACAGAAGCAACAAGTTGTTGTATAGCTTTCTCAGCTGTCTTGAGGAAGCAGTTTCAGTCATTTCCAAGAGTTAAAAGATTCAGAGTAAATATCTGTTCATGGTGTATCTAATCGGATCACACGCCAAATTAAAATTTATGTAATTCAAAGTTGATAACACTAAAATGAGCGAATAAGTAACAAATTCCTAATTTCTTAGTAGTAAGAACACCTAAAATACTAAAAATGCTAACATCTGCGTTAACAATGTTGGTAGACATATTGGATTTAAAATTCCCTATGAAGGTCATTAATTGTATCATAAGACTCAATTTAAATTGATTATATCTGGTCCTTCCTAATTAAAACAGATTCGTTGCTTCGTGTTTGTTCATGTCAGAGGACCAGCAGCCAATAGGCTGTTTGGCCTTGACATCTGTGCTTTTCCTCCAAACTACCCTAGATGCATTCCAAATTTCCTTCACTAATTCCGAAAGTACAGTAGTGATGCGTTATTTTTCAGCTACTTGCGATGTGAAAGTAAGAGGCAAGTTGTTTCAAAGGACTCCGAAATTATACGTGTTTACACTTGCCTCTTACCCATATAGCTCATCCTTTGACTACAGGGTTTTTGACATCTACATTAATAAAGTAACAAAAGCATCGTGTAATTAGCATTTAGTTTGGCATTATCGTGTGATTATATTCGGCTAAAACATTGGCAAGAACTAATGTTTTAGCTACAATATGCCAAAAAAATTAATATATACATTACAAAATGAATGAAAACGAGGCCGCCAGAAATCGAAACTTTCATTAGGAAGGATTCAAATTTGACGATTAGGTGAAAATTAAAAAATTTGCTTTTTAATTGTAAAGAAGCTATACCATTTTTGACTTGTGTTTTTGCGTTGCTCTTGTAGTTTCAAATTCGTTAATCCATTTCAATTTTTCAATGAAAATTAATATGCTGTTTTAAAGAGTTTGACGCAAATCAAATAATTTTGAACATACTGGGAAAAAAACAGAAGTGAAATCTTACTATTAACCTTTAAACAGAAAACACTGCAGCCACGAATCATCTGTTTATGAACTATCCATTCAGTTCAGTAATTTTCTCTTAGCCTGTGAATAAGAAATGCAAGCAATTCGCTTATCTGAAAACTATGCAAGAAATAAATTTTATTCTTGCACTGCTCTAGAAAATCCGCTTAAGGAATGTTTAGCGGTATTATTAAAAGATTTTACAACTTAATTCTTCATAGTTCTGAAAAGAACTCTGAAGTTTCCAAATTCCAACGACTTAGGAACAGAGATTCTCCTTCATGTGACTGGACAGCACTATTTTAGTTTTAATGTATCCAAAAGAATTATAATACTCACTTCCCTTTTCTTGCAATTATCTTAATGTTTAGTTTTCAGTTCAATTTCCTGAATGTTGTTTTCAAAGTTTAACAAGTACACAAACACAAATACCCCCATTCCCTCAACTAATTTTCATACTGAATGTTTGAACATCGTGAACCATGCTTTTCTGTTAGCTGCAGAACTTCTGTGTGCAATGCTTTTTCCTACAGTAGTTGCTTCATTTACATTTGGCATTGTAGAAAATGTAGAAGATGCATGTCGATCAAAAGCATGATGACATTTTTTACAGAAATAGATAATGCACTGAAGTTGAGACTTCATCAAAAATTGTAATCATAACTAACTAACTCATTTATCGATGAAAACGTGCCGTTTTCAGATTTTCAATAGTATATTAAATCGAGTACATAAAGTAGCAGACAATGCTTCTTTTAAATTCAAAAATAGTAAAGAAAGAATTAGAAGATATATACAAAGATTTCAAAATATTTAAGAGAATTGTATGGGGCTTATCACATTAATAAAATAAGTTCTAAAATCTTTCTAACCTTCAGTTATCACGAATGAAGCGGTTTTTATTTAGCTATCAAATATTTATCGTAAACAGATAATATCACATTTACTAAATAATAATTTTTCAACCAAACAGATCGTATTTCTTTCCATACATTTCATAAATCACCATTTTTCTGTCGATTTATATCAACAATCTAAATGAACTTCAACGATTTTTCGATTCTTCTTAACCCTATTATCAAACATAGAATTCATGGATTACATTCGCTGCCCAGTCAATTATCCTCCATAGAATTCTTTTTGTTCTTAATTCTATTGTGGTGTGATTTTTTTTCAATGAATCCAATAACCTGTGACCTGTTGTCTTTCATGTGGTGTCCTCGCAGGAGACGGATCGCCTACCAAAGGTTAGTTGACTTACCAAACCGACACAGGTTCTTTTTCACCTTTCCTTATCCAACTCTGAAATGTGTTAACACATTGATGACGGTATGCTCTGAAAACGTGTAGGCTTAATAGTTGCATTGGTTTTCATATCATTTAATAATATCCCGATTAGTATTCAAAACCTATGTAAAGAATTTATTAGTACGTAATTGTTTCAAAAACTTTCCAGACCAACCCTGTTGATAAAATACATTGGTTACCCAAGACTATTTACTTGTTAATAATGATCTTGTACAACATCTCCAATGCTTAAATGTCAGCTGGAAGTCATTTTGTGCAATGAAATCCATAACCTTCTACGATTCTCTCCGGATCTTGGAAATGGTAAACAGTTGCCTATCTGCTGCATTTTCATCTCTGGCGAAGTCATTAGAAGATAAATATTGTGAGTAATGTAGCTGCGAAAGCTATAAAATGTTGATGATCGAAAAAAACTCACAAACAATGACTAATCGCTGAAGGGCTACATTTCCATAGAGAGTCCATTCTTCAGAGATCTGGTTGCTTTCAGTAAGTTCTCTTCCTCAAACGCTCTAGAACCTTGATCCAAATGTTTGTATGAATTTGACTGTATAGCATTGCGGGACGAATTTGCATAGCAATCCGTGGATGTTAAAAAAGACAATGAGCATGATCGATGCCCCACTGCTTTCAACTTAATGTTGCATCACAGCAAGATTGTCAAAACATGTTTAATGTCTTCACGACCATTTGTCCAATTCAACAGAAAATTGCACTCTCTCCTTGGCGCTGTTATACCTTTGTGCCCAAGATCTAATCACGGGCTACCACAAGCATGTAATCATTAAAATGCCCCTGTAAAGTAACGATGTTATTTGCCTATCCCTTATCAATACTGTAGATCAAAATTGCTGCGGACACAACTTTGTGCTGCCATTTGTTGACACAGAGTTAGTTCTGGAACTTTTTGACACATCTACGTATTTAAACAGTTAATGAGCTTATCCAATATCAATGTCTTCTATTTGGTTAATGATATTTTTTAGTACTTTTTATCATATATATATACGATAAAATTGATAGTTGTTTAAAACATCCGCCGCTATTACTATCGTCATTTTTTTTTTTCATTTTTAACATCCACTGATGTACAAGATAAATCCTTCCAAATATTTTTTTAACATCTACATGACTGATCCTTTATTTTTTAATGCATTTCCGTTACTGGATAAAACTTTCTCAAAACTGGCTATAAAATAACAAAAAAACTCTAAAGACCATTTGCAGAACAAATCGACTGTTTTCTAACTGAGGGGGGGGGGGGAAGGACGATTGTGTAGTTGCTTAAATACTACCGCTTACATAAATGTCTGATGATAAAATTCATGCAAGTAAATTCAAACGAACGTCGACAGTTGTTATTCATTACAACTCAGAATGTCTCCGATTCTAAGAAATTACTTGTGCGTATTACGGCCAACGAATGAAATCCTGGTAATTTTTATATAATCTATTAGTAAATTTATTTAATATATAATATAAATCATTTGTTTTTTCGAGTTTTTTGCATGCTTTCTCTGGACTATGTATAAAATAGCTAAGCGTTATATAGATAGCAGATAGCATATACTTTTTCAACTTTATTTTAAAAAGATATATTTGTAAGTGAAAGAAATACAAAATGAATGATGCGTGATTTTTCTACAGAAAAAGACCATTTCTAACGAACATATTTGTGAAAGGCAGATTGGAATGGCCTTTTGCATTTAACTGCCATGTCCTTAAAAATACTCGATTACTACTAATTATTCCTCACAGCCATTCACAAAAGTGCTATTATATGTTTTAATTTAACATAGAAAACATTAAAAATAAACAAATATTTTATACTTTATCTAAGCATTCCATTAAATACTTAAATTTTATTCATTAGCGGTAACATATACAGTTATTTAAAGTTAAATCTAATAACATTATTTTTTACTTCTAAGTATACTATAAAAAACATATCAGCTCTTGCTGTGTGATTTGTAAGATATCTTAATATTTAATCTTTTAATTAATTTTAACAGTTATAAAAAATAGAATGCAAAATCGAGACATTTCGTCTCCCGTCACCAATGTGTTAAGCATGGTGCAGAGGAAAACCCATCCAAATGGTTTCCGGATTGAATCTTGCGTCTCTCCAGTTCTGCCCTCTAAAGCAATTTAGCGTAAATCGTTCCTCTCAGTTTCAGAACTCAATTCATTCATCATAATTTTCTAACAGAAGTTTGCAGTGAGAATTTCATTCGTCTGCACAGTCGTTCAATCGATAATGGAGTCCTCAATACATTATTTTCAGCTTGAGCTAACGACAACTTATTTGTCCGAAAACTAGAAAAAGGGTTATTACTAAAGTCGAACTTGTCATTCTAGGTTATTTACGACCTTTTTATCGATAACCGTGTTTTTCCTAATTCTTCAACTACTTTTATTTTTTAACTCTACTCAACTACTTTTATTACGTTACACGCTAGACTACGTTAAACCCTTTATAAAGTTTTGTCAAGCGTGATCGCATCTTTTTAAAAATTGGAACGGGGCAATTTTAGGGTTGTGGGACATGCGTTCTGCATCGGCCTTTCTGGTTCAGATCATATTTACCTTTGATGTTGTAGCTAACGGATTAAAGAAAACCAGTTATGAACTCATTTTATTTTGGAAAAAGTATACGAGTAGTGTAAACAAAAAGAGAACATCTTGATATTTACGATAAGGAGTTAAACATCGTTTGGCACACGGTATAAGTAGATTTCGTTCTCTTTTCAATTTTACCCACGGTATTCTGAATTGCATTTTTATCTTACTGGCTTCAGACGACAAAGGATCAGCAGCAGCGAGTTCTAGAATTACCATTTTCTCTTTGGTGCCCGCTTTCGCTTACGTGAAACATATATATCCTGTAAATAGTCTAAAGGTTAACTGGACTTGTATTGTCCAGGCAGGCTCTGAGTTGAGAATTCATGTGAAACGTAGATTTGAATATACAGACATTTCGAAGAAATAGTCAAAGCCTTTTATTAATTTTCGAATCTAAAAGTATTATTCTTTTACTCACGGGATCCTTTATAAAAATATAAAAACAAAAGTAGGATTTTTTCTATTTTCTTTTTGAAAAAGAAATTGCTGAGAATAGAATAATTTGTTATTTTAAATTTTGAGGACTTTTATGGTGAAATAAATTTTTAAATATTAATTATGAAAGCTCCTCATGGACATTTGAGCTAAATGCTTTTAGAACAACTGAAAGGAAAAAATAAATTCTCTAAGAAAAATTTAACATCACACTATTCAATCCGGTTTAAAATTAAGCCGCAAAATTTCATGCGCATATTTAATTAGGCAACTTATTTACAATTATCATGAAAGAATGTAAAATACTTCATCAAAGAAGACTTAGTATTTTTTCAGTCTACTTCCTTATTACAAACTTCATCATTAAAAAAATATGCTTCATAATTCAGCTATAATTAATATGCTCCTTTTTATAGAAATTATTTATAATGCTTTTTTGCAATTATTTTCTTGCTGTGTTTCTTATTTTTCTTGCTTTTCCCGTACTCTGAATATAATTTCTTCCTCTTCAGCTACTTATGCTACACATATGTCCCTCTTAGGTAAAGAATTTTTCCTCTCTTAATCGTTAATATTTACCGCCTAGCATAGAATAAAAAACAACAGAAATATGAAATGCATGTTTTTTTATTCTGCTGACGAAAAGAAAGCAATAATTTCGAATCTACACACTGTAGCAAATTTATCATTTATTAAATATGAGATCAGGGGTGGTATTCGTCTGGACTGAATGTGCTCGCGTGAACTGGGATTTTAAACACTTAACTAAATGCCAGAATAAGAGCATTCTTTTAAGATTAAAGAAAATCTTTCATCTGTTTCAGAAGCCTTATCAATAGCAGCATTGGGTATGATATTTATTTTGATTCAAGAAAAACGCATGACCGAACTTCCGTGTATAGACAGGTTCTTTCGAAATCCGGTTGGAGATTTAAATTCCGTTCCTTTTATCTTCAAATATGGTCTTTTGTGGCTGAAATTTAAGGAACGAAACTTTTTCAACATCGAAGCGTAACTTGATCCATCGAAAGTTCCTGCAATTCCCATTCGATTGCTGCATTGACTATACAATGGGAAAAGGTTTATCATTGGAATGATATGGGACTTTTAAACCCACTCGTTTCATACCATTAATTAATCTATCACTATAACAACATTGGGGTTGCTCTTATATTCTTGAAAATTAAATCAGAGACTAGATATCAATCTAAGGCAGCCTGTCGAACAAAATATTCTAACATATGCTGATTCGCCAGTCGGAGTTCTCTTTAAAATCATGTGAGCGAGCATTTGAGGCATTGTTCTCCTGACCAATGCCACCCTTCCTTTTCAAAATACCAAGTGACAGAATCGTGCTTCTGTTTTCTTATAGTGTTGTATCCACCCTTAAACGTCTACTTTAACGCATAAACCACTGTGTAGAAGACCCTCTTCCTCTTCTTCTCCTTCTTCTACTCTTTTCTATCTTCCTGTGTAGCATTAAAGAAAAAGATAAGTTTCTATTTTATTTTACAGCTATATCTACTTCTCGTTTTAGTTCCTTCCTCATTTTCTGATCTTCTCCAGTTTATGAAACTGTAAAAAAAAAGTGTAAACTATTGAAAGATTATAATAAACCATATTTTCTCACTTCAATTTGTCGTCTCCCTTTTTCTTGCTGTACTTTTTAGTTTGTGTTTCGATTCTTTTTCATTTCATTTATCCTCAGTTTCTTTCAGTGTGGTTTTATAATGATAACGAGGAGCTAAAATAACGTTTCGAATATTAAATAAGGAAATTCATACGGAAAGAAAATTATGAAAAGCTTGAATATAAAGCATTAAGTAATAATGATGAAATATATATCTAGTAGATAATAATCAAATAATAAATATAATCTGGAATAAAAGATGGCAGCCTAATTGAATCAGCAACTCTTTCGATTTGTATTGCAATTGATAAAAATTTAGAATATAAAATTTTGAAGAACTAGTTCAGAAAGTAATGAAGTCACTTTGATGAAAACATTGAAGAATATGAAACTTATATTGCATTATCCTTTTTTTTTTAAATTTTTAATAAACGATATTTGCGGGTAATAGAGGCTGCTATTTATTTTTCTTAAAAGCTAAATGAGAAACTAAAAAAAAACTAAACCCTTCCAGTTTTTTTAGCTTTCAAATACAGTAAAATTCAATGTGACATAATGGATTCTATTATCAAAAATATAACTTATGATATTATCTAATTTTCTCCTTAAAGTCCGTTTTAAAAATCACGAGAGTAAACAAATATTTTATCTTAAATCGTCGATTAAGTAAGACTTTGGACTTGAGTAAGACTCGACATACATTTTTATCTGTGACAACAATGCACTATTTATTAAAACCATAAAACTTTAAGACCAATTAATTTTATTCAAGTTGGAAATCAGTGTAATTGAATCCAATGAAAAATGATAATACACTGAACATACATACATTATGAAATTTATTTGTAATTTTGCTAAAGAACACAGAACAACTGGAAATTCTCATATTCTGAAGCATTAAATTTAATCTTCTGCTGTTAATATTGAAAAGTTATAAACAACAAAATATCGAAGAAATTTATAATATAATTTATTCAATATTGTATTGCAAAATATTAAGAGAAAAACTCTTCTGAAACTCAGTCGAATTTATTTGATTTTTATATGGATATTATAAATAAATTATTTCTAAAGCTTAGAAACCTCATTTTCAACTTTATTTAATGTAATGCCAAACTTTTTTTTGAAGAAATGAAATACGGAAAATTATTTTCGTACTGTTACATTGTGATAAATTCTTATGACTATACATACTTTTCTAAATTTTTTACAGTATCCCTTAACGTGCGCCAGATTCGAGAAAATTAAAAGCAAAATAAAATTATTTTTACAGAAAATTCACATAATGTGTTAAAATTTTCGGACATTTTAAGTCTTACATTCTGGAACCTATTCTGTTACAAGGTCAATAAGAACTCTGTAACACATCTCCTCAAAGAAATTTAATGCTAGTCTTCCCTTATTCTGAATAATTTCACTTTTACCAATTATCCGTTGCAATAACAAAACAAATTAACTTTTTAGTTAACTCTGAGCTAATGAAAAAATTAATTTTTATCATTTTTTATGAAAAATTGATCAAAAAGTTACAGCTTCCATTTAGAATTGCTTTTTAAAAGTCACATTTTAAGGATGTAGGCTGCTTATTTCCTTTATTTCGTATAATCTTTTGGCAATTTTTTTTTCTTTCATCTGTACAACTTCGTGGCATAACCCAACAAATCGGATTTCTTAAAAGTTATCATTAGATAATTTGGTTTAGCCGAAATTGTAAGTATTGTTCATTCCGTTAATAATTTTTAAATGACTTAAAATTTATTTTTAAAAGTTTCATTATTTAATCAAAAAGAATTTTCTTTCAATATTATGCAAAGAATGATAATATCATGAAAGGTCATTTGGATCTCTCATTTTTTTTATCGTTAGTCTAATGTCGTTTCAGAAATCTAATTTTGTTTCAGTCAACTATTTCATTTTAAAAAATATCAAAACAGTTGGAAAAAATTTAACTTATTCTTGAAGAGAAATCAAAACGACGCATTTAAAATCTCAAAATAACAATTTTTGAATGGTTTAAAGCGACATGATGAAGAAACAGAATTGCAGACTTAACAAAGAAATATAATTTGTTTCAAATAAAGGTTTGTCACTTTCTAAAAAATTAATATCTGCTAATTATAAAAATATAAAGTACAGCTTCGTCAAACTGCTATTGCTTATCCAATTAGATGGGAAGCTTAATTTATTTGCGTTCACTTCTAAAATTACTTAAGGAATAACAGCTGCTTGTAGACAGGGACTCACTTGTACGAAGTATTGCATGTGCATGGCTATTCGATGTGCTTTGCCGTGTGCAAAAGCTAACACTAATCAGACAGGAAAGTGTTTTCAAATAAGCCTTTTCTTTTGATTTCTGCTGTGTTTGACCTCAGTGTGATTTTGTTCTTTTTCGTTGCATGCAGAGATGAATGTGTCCAACACCAGCGACCCCGAGACCAGTAGCCTACGTAAGTAGAAACAACGTTTGTGCTTCATCTTTTATTATTATTGCTTTTTATAGTATTTGTTTGCGCGTAAATTGACTTGGTTGGGTTTTCTAATTCTGTTCAACTGAAGGCTCTATAGCAAACTTATTTTTACTCCAAATGCGGCGACAAAAGAAAAAAGAATATGGCCGCCCTTCTAGGAGGACGCCATTTTTTTAATGTAGGACTACGTTCCTTCCATTGGGGTCTCAGGAAGGAATTTGATTCACACGCCAAAACGCCACAAAAAACGTTGTATGAGAGATCCTCTATATCTCGGTAACTACATATGTTAAAAACATAACTAATGTCTTATTTTAGAGATGAAGGGTACCAACAGAAGTTACAAAAAAAATTTGAAAATCGGAAAAGAGTCAAGCGAGTAAAGTAGTCCTACGCCTTTAACATCAGCGGCTGTTTGAAAAAGACAGCCTCCCGTCATTTTGTCGTCTTGACCGAATTGGATCGGCAATTTTTCTAATCCATCTACTGATGGCAATTTTACTTAATTTTTAAGCAGATTAAACAAATTTTGGAATAAATATTTTTTGAATTAAGGGATAACAGTCTTTATTGCTAAAAATCCCTAAACCTCGCGTCTCTCAGAGATACAATTCAAGAACGGCGACAGAAAAAGCACAGATAATTACATCTCTATCCATCTAAAAACCTCCTGAATTAAATCATGGTAACAGATAAACCTCATTTCAATCATATTTCAGTTCACAAACTAAATTCGATCCTGAAGGTTGTTCTTAATTCTAAACTATTTTCTCCGAGGAAATTGATGTGAAACAGGCTTATCCAATTTTAACCCCTACATGATTGCTCATTTTAAATTTTGCAACAGTACTTTGTGCACAAAATCAATTGAAATCATTTCATTTATCACAAAAAGAGTTGAGTACAATTCTAGCTCAAGAAAATAGAGGTAATATCGCTTTATGTATGGACCTGTATGGAGTAGAACTGAATACATCGGAAGTGAAGCGATATTAATTTGAAAGAGGATTCTTTTTCTTTTTTCTCTCTCTTACCAACATTCCACTCTGACTCAAATCCACTGGATCTTTGTCTCATTAAAATGTTATCGACTCTGTCATTGTCGAAATTAAAACTTAAAAGAGTATATATTTGTGCATCAGTAATACTTTTGCCTTTTTTCTGTTCTTCATATACTGCATATGTATATATCAAATTAAACAGTGATATTTTTAAACAAAAGGAATTGATCGTCGTTTAAAAAGATGAGCACATCGTAAAGAATTTATAAAATTTAGCTTTCCCTCCCCTTTGAAGAATTCAACATCTTTTCTTCATAACGTTAATTCATTTTTCAGGGATGGGGAACCTGCGGCCTTCTTGAGTTCCTTATGCGGCCTTACCCAGGCCTTACGACCTTATTTACAATTTGCACCGAAATATGTAACTTTCTGTAATATAATAATAATTACAGAAAAAATAACCTTAAGATTCTAATCTGCGGCCTTTTACCAACTGCCGAAATTTAATGAGGTCTTTCAGTGCAAAAAGGTTCACCACCCCTGGCCATGTTAATGATGTTGATTTCGTTAGCTTAGATGTTCGTGACCCGAGATACAGTACGTCACCCAAGACACTTTGTGTTTAGAAAGTTTCTTCGAAAAAGTAATTGTTTAAGAACTTAATTTTTGACTCCAGAATACGTCCACTGTTTCAACCATCTTTAGCTGATTACAGCCAACTGTGAACCCTTTGGTCTATAACCCAATAAAATTATCTTTACATTGTTCTACTGTGACCATTTATAATCCATTATTCTCGATAGTTTTATGAAAGATTACTTTCAAATAAGTGATATCTGAAAAACGGCTATTTAATATAATATCAATTAAGACTGAGAGTTGCAATGTTTAGAATGTGCGCCTTGTAATGCAGCCTTGTTCAATTCTTTGTTTATGTAATGCAAGACGATACAAAAAAAATAGTTATTTGAAAATTGCATGAAAATAATGTTCTTAACAGAGCAGGACAATTTTTATTTATTTTATTTTAGTTAAATCAGTACTAAAAATAGTTGCAGATGTAAACATCTAAAATCCCTACTCGTGGTAACTATCGTATTTGATTCTAGTTTTAGTCAAGTTTTCAGGATCTTATCAACAATCTACCGGCTTCACTAATTGGCAATTTTCTACAGCAAAAGAACTGTAAGAATAAATTTAAAATTTAAATATAAAAAGAATGAATTCTGAATTATTTCTGTTTCATGCTTTATAAGAAGCGGCAGGGCAAACATACCTAAGGCAGTGTTATATTTTTGAGTCAATAATGGTATTTCAAAACAGGTATATGCTGTTTTATAATTTCAGCTTTATTCTAAACTATAATTTCATGAATCTGTCTAATTAAGGTATTGTTTCATTTAATAATTAAAGCCACTATTATCAGTAACAAGTTAAATCAATTTAATAGGGAAGTTTTTCAGATGGAATAGGTAATTTTTTATGTTTCTCAGCCTGCTTCAGAGTTCTTTGTTCTATTTCTATCTGTAAACTATGCTAAATTCCTTAATCTCTGTATGTTTCCTCACAATCGGAACTAGACTTCTCAGTATCTGTACCTGGGTATATTATTGACGCAACAGCTTAAGATTTTTTTTTAAAAAAAATAGAAGTTCTATAAGGAATGGAGTCTTGTTAC
Source organism: Araneus ventricosus (assembly GCA_013235015.1). Lineage (NCBI taxonomy): Eukaryota > Metazoa > Arthropoda > Arachnida > Araneae > Araneidae > Araneus > Araneus ventricosus. Next base: position 327,851 of record BGPR01000902.1, read on the forward strand.
TTGCGCTTATAGAATAGAAACACCCCGTGACGATTTGGAAACAAATTATAATCAAAGTGGCAAAAACATTTCTCTTTTATTGCACTAATCTTTGTTTCATTAGATAAATTGCTTACTTTAGTATAACAATAAGAGAGACATACTATTAGAACTCATACTATTTCATTGATTTTTGAGTTTTATATCAACAGATTTTGTCTTTTGTATATAAAAAACTCCTTTACAATTTATAATTTTAAATTAACAAGCACCAAAATAAATCTTATATTTATTAAATGACATGGAATTTATTACCATTCTCCATATCAGATTTCTAAACATGACAGAGGCATTAAACATGTAAACATTACCACTTAACTAAGAATTTAAGAACGATAACTGAACTTCTTTCTCCTATTATCACAAATGATAATATAAACAGATGTATGAAATCTAAGGATGGGTATTACTATATTTCGTAGTATCGCATGTTTTCAACCTAAAATACCTCTTAGTACACATGATTTGTTGAATTCATTAAAGCACGGGTTAAAAAAAGCTAAAGCCAACAATAAAATACAATTCATGATCGAATAGTCAAAAAATTTCAAATTCTTTGGTAGACATATAGTTCGCTATTTAAGAACATTTATATGTCAAGTTACAGAGAAAAAAAACAGACATTTCAGCGAAAAGTGGGAAGGTCGAATAGCTTTGATAACATTGCGTAAAGTCAGGAAGCCAATTTTCGAATTTTTCTGAAATTAAGAACACATCAGCCGAATGTTCCTTTGTCGAACTGTAAACCGATTCTATCGATTATAAATATCTTACTAAAAATTAAAATAAATGGTCCGCTGAAAAGAAGCGATCCTCGACCACAAGGAATCGAAAGTTCATTAAAGGGATGGCTGCCGAAATTCGGCCATATTCTGACCACAGTGACTTTCGCAATAGAAATTTCCTGAACTTGGATGCCATATTTGCAGTGAAATGATATATTTCTTTCCGGTAAGCGGAAAACTTTATAACTCTGAGATAAAAACTGTTGGAAGCCGTTGAAATAACAGACATACGATAGATACACTTTCTTTATTGAAAGTCATAATGAAATAAATATAACGTTAAGTAGAATAGTTTGTATACGAAAACATAAAGTTTAAATACAACTACTGGAGTTAACTGATTCATAACTCACTAAACATCACAGTAGATCAGTAGAGAGCATCTTATTACACTTAACACATCACGCTGCATCGGCATCACAAAATAGAAGAAGCTAGAGAGAGTGTCAGAGAGGTAGAGTAAAACCAAGTAGGACTTGTATACCTGCTGTGACGTAAAATACGTCATAGGCAGCTGACATAGGAATTCGGAGTAACCAACTGTTTTCAACAAACGGCCCCATGGATTCCTATGTAGTCATAACGTTTTAAAAATTTTATTTACATATTCCAGAAAATAAAATTTCATTTCGGTTTCGTTAGAAAATCAGCCATGTTGGTTTTACTGTTTACATATTTCAGTTCCAATTCATTTTTATTTACAATACTTTGAATAAATTTCAACTTGACATCTTTATGTTTGGCTTTACTATTTTCTAAGTTATTTTTACAAAAATAAATAGCTGACATATTATCACAATATTGAACAGGTTTTACGTATCTCGCTACCTTCAGTTCATTCAATATATTTAAAAACCACATTAGCTCTTTTACAGAATCTGTAATAGCAATGAACTCTGATTCCATCGAACTTAAAGCAATAGTTTTTTGTTTACGTGATTTCCATATAAAAGGTACATTAGCTAGATAAATAATGGATTCACTTGTTGAATATCTGTCAGTAAGTTCACAACCCCAACTTGCATCTGAATAAGATTTAAAACTTAGTTCCTCAAAGTCTCTAAGATTAATTTTGTATTCTTTAGTATTAAGTACATAATTTAAAATATCAACAACATATAACCAATGTTGGTAATTATAATTATTGGAAAACTGAGCCATTACATTTACTGCAAAACTGATATCTGGCCGGCTTCGTTCTGCTATGAAAGAAAGACATACTATTCAAGATCGATAAGGAAATTTCTTCATTAAATCATTTTCAGAAATCTCACTTGGATTTACTTTACAATGTAAAGAAATTCCTGTTTAAATTGGCATTTACATAATTTCTGGGAATCCCTTTGAATTTACGTTCGATCCTATCTATATAAGTCTTCTGATGCAAGTATAGATTGCCACCTATAGTATCAAAATTTACACCTAATACATATTTTACATTACCCAGAATCTTAATATCAAATTTGTCTTTTAAAATTTAATAGTTTCATTTAAAATTTCAATAGTTCTACCAAATATTAATAAATCATCCACATACACCAATAAGAAACATTCATCTTTCAGTGAATAAACTCCGTTGCACAAATTTAATTTAGAAAAATCAATATTATTTAAAGTTGAGTCTAACTCATCATTCCACTTTGCTTTAATCCATATATAGACTTATGTAATAAACAAACTTTATTTTGTTCACCTTTAATTACAAATCCAGGTGTTTGATGCATATATATAGTTTCTGACAAATTTCCATAAAGGTATGCTGCTCGAATATCCAATTGCACATGATTCCAACATACAAATAGAATAAGCATGAATTTAATAACAGAAAAATTAACTACAGATGAAAATACATCAGAGTAATCTACACCAACTATTTGATTAAATCCCCTAGCAACTAGTCTTGCTTTGAATGTTTTGGATCCATCTGTTTGATTTTTTTACGGTATAGACCCATCTACAATCTAAGATTTTTTATTTATCTGGTGGATCAACCAAAGTCCAGACATTACGATCATGCATAACTTTTAATTCAGATTTCATCGCCTCCTCCCATAATTTCTTTTCTGGCGATTTCCGAGTGTCCTCGAATGATTTCGGTAATTCCAAATTATAAATTTCTTCTTGAAAAATTTTTGCTTCGTCGTTAGATAATGATTCACTAAAGCTATCATTCGAATTTTCATCTCTAGGATCGTAATGTTGATCGAGATTAAGAGGTTTAAATGAAAACGTATCGGGTTCAAATTTAAGATTTTCCTTATCACAGTATTTCCTAACATCGTTCAATGATCTCAACCTAGGTTTTCCTGACGGGGGGTAATAATAAATATCAACTCGCGAACTTTTAGTTCAGGGTCTTTCTACGCGTTTCCAAGACGAAATATTTATTGGTTTCATCTCTTGTTCTTTCATAATTTTACACTTTTCCACCGATTTTTCAAATTCTTGCATAGTTTCTGAAATTATATCCAATAAATTTTCAGAGCTAGTTAGAACATCTACGGACTCGTAAGTATGAAGTGTACCGTAAAGGTGTTTTACGCCATTTTTATGTTCGTTAATCGACACGTGAGTTGTTTCAATAACTCTCCTCTGCGTAGGCACCCATACTCGATAACCTCTGGTTTTTATACCATATCCTATCCTTATTCCGACATCTGCTTTCGGTTGCAATTTGTTACATCTTATGCTAGGAATATAAACTTGAGCTAAAGATCCGAAAATACGAAAATGCCTAACTGATGGACGATAGCTAGTCCAAATTTCAATTGGAGTTTTATTTCCTGTAAGTTTATGAACTCGTCTATTTTTAACGTGTACAAATGCAAGTAATGCTTCAGCCCAAAATTGAGGTTTTAACCCACTATCTTGCAACATTGACCTAATAACTTCCACGGCTGTTCGATTAAATCTTTCTACTATACCATTTTGTTCAGGGATGTATACAGATGTTCGTTCCATTTTCATACCTAAGCCTGAAAGTAATTAAAGTAATTACTCAAAGGCATTACTACAAAATTCTAATCCGTTGTCAGTTCGTCACATTTTAATTTTACATTTAATTCCCTCTCAGATCTATGTAGGTACTTCTTAAAACATTCCAACACTTCAAACTTTCTTTTAATTATGTAAACATCAATTTTATGTGAAAAATCATCAATTATAGATAGAAAATACAGATTCCCAACCAATGATTTCACAGGAGTCCCAAATGTCCGTATAAATACGTGCAAGCAATGCTTTAGTAGTTATAGCATAATAAGTTTTCATAGAAGTTCTAGTTAATTTACTAGTTTTACAAACATCACAATTACTTAATTTACCTTGAATTTTTTCGATACCTTTATAATATGATTAGACATGTAATTCAATACATTTACATTAATATGACCAAATCTTCTGTGAACAGTTTCTATATCAATAGATTTTCTTGTAGAAGTATTATTATATTCATTATTTATACATTTCTCAGGAACTCTGTGCAATATATACAATTTACCTTTTCTATTTACTGTACAAAGGTAATCATTAAATTCATCATAAATAACCATTTTATTATTTTTCCAAATTACTTTAAATCCAGCAATATCTAAATTTGCTCCTGCAATTAAATTACGACGCATATTCGGAGCATAATATACATTAATTCAATTTGGATATTTCTATTGCCATCTTTCACGTTAAGTAAATGTTTTACCCGAGATGTACAGTTCTTGTCTCCCATCAGTACCTCTGTTTTGGTAACGTGACGAAAAGTTGAAAACCAGTCTCTGTTGTTGCAAAAATGAGATGTAGCTGGCTGTCAATAAGCCATTCTCCTAATTTTTGACTTGTACTGGTACACTGTGCTTCTTCAGGATTCACAGGTTTACTTGAGAGCTCACTATAAAAGGCTTTTTTTTGAAATGGGTGGTCTCGACTTCTCTTGTTGACCTTTTTCTTCAATGCGTCTACAGTTCTTGGATGAAGGCATTTTCTGGGGTGAAGGTATTTTCGGATGGCAATTTCTCCAAACATGTCCAAGTGTAGAACATCGGAAACATACGGGTTGATACGATGTTTTACTTCTATTTACGGGCTCCAGTACGACTCCACTTCTAGTTCCGAGCGATTTATCGTCTTCGGCCTTTCTGAAAATCCTAGTTTCATATGCATTCCTATGAAGTTCGTCTTTACGTTTTTGTTGAATTCTGCCAAATTCATTAATCAACTGAAGTTCTATATTTTTAACTGTAAATTCATCTTTGTCAAGCCTGTATAAAATTTGCACAAGGTTATCATAATATTGAGGTAACTTTCGTATTAGTTGAAAGCAAACAAGCTCTTCTGGCAATTCGAACCCGGATTCCTTGATCAGTTCACATTTCTCCGCACTCTTTTACAATATATGCCGATGGTTTCTTCTTCAGCGTTATAATTTAATTCAAAGAATTCATCAATTAGTCCAGCCAGTCTTGCCCTGGAAGTAGGTTCGAAGTTCTTTTTGAATATTTGCCAAGCTTTTTCCCCCGTCAGTTATTCCTGCTATCAATGGCTGAAAATGACGTTCGACGCTCTGATAAATGGAGGTGTAAACTCGTACTTTTCTAAATTCATTTACCCTTTTTTCTTGTTCACTCGAATCATGACGACATGGTTTCGGATCACCTTCTATAAATTTCCAACTTCCTCTATCTAGAAGGAAAACTTTCATATCAACTTTTCATGTTGTATAGTTAGTAGAATTTAATTTTGGAAAACTAAAATTTACGTTTTCAAACGTATTCATTTTCATACAAAATAAATCTTCACAACGGACCCAGGAACAACAGTTCAATATCACTCAGCAGACTTCACATTGTAACAGTCTAAACAGCAGTCGCCCATAACCTTTTTGTTGGAAGCCGTTGAAATAACAGACATACGATAGATACACTTTCATTATTGAAAGTCATTATAAAATAAATATAACGTTAAGTAGAATAGTTTGTATACGAAAACATAAAGTTTAAATACAACTGCTCGAGTTAACTGATTCATAACTTACTAAACATCACAGTAGATGAGTAGAGAACATCTTATTACACTTAACACATCACAAAATAGAAGAAGCTAGAGAGAGTGTCAGAGAGGTACAGTAAAACCAAATAGGACTTGCATACCTGCTGTGACGTAAAATGGTCATAGGCAACTGACGTAGGAATTCGGAATAATCAACTGTTGCCAATAAAAACAACACCAGTATAGCTAAAACAAGCATAACTCTACCCTCATGTGCGCAAGTTCCATGGATTCAAACCGTTGGATTCTTGAAATGCCAAGAATAATCAATGCCCATATATCATGCTGAGAATCCTCGAAAGATTCGACCTCCTATTAGACACGCACACACAGTGCGCAGTTTATCTTGGTGAGACCACAGATTACTTGATGACAAATCCTTGATTCCTGATTTACTTACCTTGATGGCAAATCATGTTCCAAAATCGCGGAAATGGCAATCACCAATAAGGATGCCAATTAATATATAGTTATCATGTCTGGAGAATGCTCAGAGTAATAAGACTTTTTTGCAAATAACAGTAAAGAAAAAGAAGTTGTTAGTGGAATGAAAGAGAATAAGCGTCTTGACACAATGAGAAACATACAGTGGCTCAAACAATTGAGAATACACCTTACTTTTACTTGATAAATTCAACTTTCAATATAAATAACACATTACCAAGAAGTGCAAACATGTTTTTATTTTTACACATAACAAATGGTTTAATTTAAAGTAAAAATAAAGAACAATCAACGAAAAACTTCTAAAATGAAAAGTGTCAGAAGCATTTTAAACATATGCAGATTTTTTCCTCAACAAAAATTGAGAATACATCAATGAAATTTTTGTAATATCTCACATACAAAAGAAAGTGTCAATATTTAGTTGCATGTCCTTTGGCTTTTATAATATCCTGCAAACGTCGTGGTACCGATTCGACCAACTTTTTGGTGATATCTGAAGATATTTTACCCCATTCTTCTTGCAACACTTGTTTTAAATGGGTTTTGTTTCTAATTTTTTGTTTTTGGACCTCTGTTTCGAGTGTGGCCCACAGATTTTCTATGATATTGATGTCGGGGGACTGCGGTGGTATGTGTAACTGCTGTTTACAACGAAAAAGACACCACATTTTGACGTTACGTGCCGTGTGGGGTCGTTGTCGCGCTGAATATGAAATTTCCGTCTAAACCTAATTCCGTCTCTAATTTTTAGCACTCTCTTTTAGATTGTTGTGAAGTATATCCAAGTAAACCATATGGTTCATAATGCCATCTATAAAAACTAAATTTCCCTACCGGTTGAAGCCATACAACCCCAAACCATGACGGAGCCACCATCATGTTTAACTGTAGGACATAAATTGTTTGGATCCAAAGCGATTTGGGACTTTCTCCATACGGTGCGACGGCCGTCACTACCAAAAATGTTGAATTTACTTTCATCATTAAATATAAATTTATTCCAAAGGTTTTTGGTCTTCAACTGATGAGTTTTTGCAAACTCCAAACGCTTTTTCTGATTTTGCAAGCTAATGAACGGTTTCTTTCTAGCAACTCGACTTTTATATCCAGCTTATCTATTTACAATTCGCACTTCTTTTCAGCACTTCTCCCTGTGATTTGAGAAGTACTGCAGCAAGTTTGACTGCACTTACTTTAGGATCAATCTTGATTTCTTTCAAAATTTTTCTTTTTGTGACATCACTCAGAATACATTTCCTTCCTCTTCCATTTTTATTTTCAATCAATCCATCACTTTTAAATTTTCGAATGTTTTCTGGACACACGTGTGGCTTCTACCAACAATTTTAGCTATTTCACGCGATAAGATTTTCCTTTTTTAAATAATCTTAATAAGAATTTCCTTACATCAAATACTGGTTTCTCTTCGAGGAGCCATTTTCCATTTAAAAATTTGGCTTTAAGTTCATCTAACAAACTTCATCAAATAAAAATGATAGTGGAAAGGGTTTAAGATAAGATACGCAAAATTAGATAAAAGTAGCAGACAAGTAGAAAATATTTAGTGGTAGTTCAACATATTTTTCATAAGTGTATTCTCAATTTTTTGACCGCAAAATTTTCCTATTAAAGTTTTAAAGCTGTATAAATAATATGATTTTTAATGAATTCTTTTTTACTTTGTGTATACACAAAGTAAAATGTCCATAGTTTAATGCCTCTGCAAAATGTTTTGTTATAATTATATTTTTTGCGCATTATTCACCATACAAAGTGTTAATTTGCGCAAAAAACGAAGTGCATCCTTAATTGTTTGAGCCACTGTACTTGCTTGTTGATGTTCTATTTAGGATTCTTTTTTAATTCGATTAGTTGAATTAGTCTCGAGGTCTTTTTAAATATTTAGGGCAGGGCAGTTAAATTAACGAGTTTTTCCATGCTTCATCTCCCATCTGCTGGTTGGTAAGTTTCAATGTGACATTCTATTACGACTAAGATTTATATAAAGAGAGCGATTCAATGACTTTCTTTTTTTTCATTTAGAACCACATAGTCAAAATTGATGGCTAATTTTCAAGACCTCAAAAAATATATATTGACCAGAATTCACTATATAACAGGTGTAAAGCTCATGGTTGAGTGTGGTTGTGCAGGTTCTTTTTAAGGAGCACCCAAAGGGTACAAGTTTGACTTGGCTCCTACGCCTACTGACTTTAGCTGGGCATATTGGTCTGACCTTCACACCTAGGGTGGCCCTTCGAGGAAAAAATCTCCCGATGTACTTCACCCAGACCGCCCAGTGTCACCCCCCGCCACGTTGAGGCAGCCAACAACAACAACAACGTGGGCGATCGTACTGGCATCTCTATATTGAAACTACTTAGACATATAGGCGTGGATCATGAGGTGCACCTCCAATGGATACCCTCCCACGTGGATATTTATGGAAACGAGGTTGCTGACGATTTGGCGAAGCAGGGCACGGCTGAACCTTTGTGTTCAGTCCCCTCCTTAACATTTGACGAGATTTATTCCATCAGAAAAAACAAAGATTTAAAGACGTGGAGGGTCCCTCCATCCCATGATTGGTATAAGCGGAGCAGTCCTGGTGGTTCCATTGGCCTTGCCTGTGATAGAGCCGACCAGACGGCGCTGTCTAGATTTGTTAGCGGTCACCTGAGGAGTTGCTCCTTTAGCCACGGTAACAAAGTTTTTCCGGTCTGCGCAAAGTGTGGAGTAGCGAGTGCGTCCCCAGAGCACATCCTCTCTTGTCTTCGCCTATCTAGGGAGACTTTCGAGACGGATCCTTTGATCGTCCTCGGCGGATCCTCTCGATTTCTTGAGTGTGAGTGGGCTCATGGATGGTGTCTAGCTGCCGCTAGACAGAGAGGGATTAGTAACAACAACAGAAGTCACTAGCGTATAGATTGTTAATGAAATCTACCAATATCGAAAAAATAAACTAATATAAAAAGTGTTTCGTGAGAAAACTTATGGAAGCTACCATTTTAACTGACCTGTGATAAATTCGCTAAAATCTAAACCTAAGTTGTGGGAAAATGTTGAAGTTTTGTGGAAAAAAATATTATCAAAAGCCGATTATTATCTTTGATTCAAAAACATTGGCGGATAGCTGAATCATAAGTTAACAGATATTTTTAAAAAAAGCACTAAAATCTATAAAGTCCCGGAATTGTCAGAAAAAAAAAGGCACTAAATTTTATAAGAGTATAAAAATGCTTTTGGTATGGCGTTAAAGATATCCTTTGCTAAGATAGTCATAATACAAAGCTTAAGTAAAAATTTGTTGTCCAAAAGGCACTAGAAATTTGAGTGGCATTTCGTTACCTCGATATATGGAGAACAGGAATTTACAAGAAGATGCCAAAAAATATCTTGCCATTTCCCAGCAGTTTAGTCCTTTGCATTCCTATGTCAATGCTGACTCGCTTTTCTTAATTGTGCATTATTTTGCCCCTCTGGATAAATTTTGATATGAGGGTTGTAAATAAAGTAGTGGCAACATAGATAGTAAAAAATTTTTAATGAACTTACAAGTAAAATTGCATTACAGTCCTTCAATATAATTACCAGCAAAGTTTTGTACCTTTTGCCAAATGTCAGGAAGCCATAGGATACCGTTGGCAAGGTATTGTTTGTTGATGACAGTAACGGAGCGCCCCACTGCTCAGAGCACAGATGCCACGTGTGGAAATCGGGTGCCTCGGAGGGGTTCCTTCAACTGAGGAAATCGGTCGAAGTCACAGGACTCATGTCAGGTGAATACAGAGGGTGTTCCAAGACCTCCCAAGATGTCGATATGGAACCCAGCGGGACGAAATTTTTCTCATGTTAAGACATTTCTTCAGTATGTTCCGCACCGTTCTAATGACTGCTCACTAAAAAAAGGCTTTTCAAAATTTGGAAAGGAAGCATTAATTTTAAAAGGATTTTATTGGCCAATGCTCGGAAGCAGTTTTATGAAGAAAAATCATTAGAAAGTGCAATGATCTGCTATTTACTTTGTCGGTGACTTATAGGGTGGCGTTACGTCGAGCTAATGATCGCATGAATGTGATAATGTCCCTGCTCGTTTGTTAGAAAGATTGGAAAATAATTGAGTATTAAAAATTCCATCGCTAGAATGATACTAGATATTATTATACGGATACTCCATATAACTTATAGGAAAACTCATTTCTATGGAATCACTGATAATTTTTTAAAAAATACTGAAATAGAAAATACCGAAAATCGGTATATATTGCCCTTATTTGGAAGTCTGGGTTTCTAAAAATAAGCAGTTATGTAGCAATTTAGTATATCTTTCGTATTTAAGAAAAAGTGTGTAAAAGAAATACGTTCTTATGTTAATACTAAATACATGATAATAAAATACGTTCTTGTGCAAAAGGAAAAAAATATTTCAAGAATTTAATTAAAAGCCTTAAACCCTAATTTTTTTTAATTTATGCAAAAATTACTAATTTAATAAATCTATGCACATCATAGTTGGAAATCAAATAATAAATTCTGAAACTTTATTGTAATTAAAATGTGAAATAATATTTTACTGCCTAATAAGAATTTACTTGAAGGCCCTGAGTCAGGGTTAAAAGTTGCTGCGCTGCAAATAGGCTGGTTGTGCTTAGTTTTCCTTAAAAATATCCACTAAGGAAAACTTTCTCAATCGATTAAAAATTCTAGTTTAAATTCTAGAAGACATCCGCAGATACTTCTGTCATTTGATTGTGACTTAAAGTGAATAGACTCCAAAACGCAAAAACTTCTTTTTCCACTTTTCAAAAGAATTTCCAGGGAATTATCTGTAGAGTCATCTCTTGAAGCAAATTATAAATTTCATCATTAGAGTTAACTAACTTGAAATGTTTTCTCACTGGATCAATCAATCAAATAATGGAAGAAAAACTGTAAAATGTTCAATGCGAACGTTTCGTTTTCTAAAGAACAAGCACACAAACAAAAATAATTGCGTCCAATCGGGCAGGTTCGTGAGTAATATTACACAAGTTTCAGTTTTATAAAGATGGCTTCAATTTTACAAGTTCACGGAATTTTAGAATATAATGCAGAAGGTAATTTTAAATTATCCCTGTTCCTATACTGCCATTACACTGTAAAAATGAAAAAATTTTTAGTTTTCATTTTCTTTATAATCAGTTTCTTTCTGAATATAGTATATAAGTTATTAATTCATTTTCTTTTAATCTGAGTTTCCAAAGTTCGATATCAGCAAGACTGTCTTGCATAGCTAATGAATTATACTAAATATTTGAACTTCAGTATCTATTTATATTCCAGAAGGAAAAATTCTATACCAAAAAAAAAAAATGAATGGAATGTTAGTCCTCAACAGAATGCAACCTTACAAAAATAATTTTCTTTCAAACAAAAATCATTCTATTCTCTAACTGGACTTGATCGTTGCGAAAGTTCTGTTTTGCAAGCATGGAGTTTTGATTTGTTGTCACGAAACCAATGTCTCGAAAAAGCTGAAACGATATGAGTGAAGCACTAATAGCATGATAGCAATTTATTAATTACAATTTTGAAAGTTGCAAATTTTGCTACAGATCTCACAGACGATAAGTCTTTTTCCTTTCTTTCAGGAGGGACGGAAGAACCCGTTCTATCGTACGAAGCTGTAGTGCAACAAGAAAGTAAGTTTTTTTACATGCAATTTTATTTAACTTCTTTCGTATTTGTAGCGATGGAATTTTGTGATCGACTTTTCAGTTACTTTCCGATGTACTAGAGTTTTGTAATTTTGTACAACTTTGTATTTTTGATGACAATGTAATATTTTAACATTTGAAAAACTTGGTTATCTGTTAATCGATTAATTTTAATTAAATTTTGATTCTATGTGACAGGCGTCATTTGTTAGTGAATTTGACAGAAAATTAATTGCAGGATTCTAGAACATTTATAGTAATGAATTCGAAATGTACGGAAGAATAAAAAGTAGAAAATTATAAAAACAATAAAAGTTTTTAAAAATACTCTTTTATTAATGAGCTAAAAGTAGAATTTTTTTTTATATAGAAATTTGAGGTCAAAATAAAATCTTAAAAGCTTGAAGCGCCAGTACTATAAGGAAATCATACCATAATGATTATCATTCAAAAGAAAATTCCTAAGCTTTCATTAAAAATTAAAAATATATTATAAATGAGATTAAAATTTAAATTTTCTTAGAGTATTTCCATCAGTGCCGCGCGCTTTTAAGATTTTTTTACTTACATATTTTTGATATAAAAAAAATTATTTCCTTATTACACTAATAAAAGTGAGTGTTTTTTTTTATTTTTATTATTTTGAAATGATAGACACTCTACTTATTCATCATAAATCCTAAAGAAATCTGATTTGTTAAAAAAATTCTTTGTTTGATCATTCTAATCCCTTCTTAAACTATTAACCATGATGATGAAACCTTCTATTTTGGAAATGCGGTGTCATTTTAATTCATTTGAGAACCTAAAGGACAGTTTAAATGTTTTTATATCCGACGTAATTTTTGTATCGAATTATAACGTCTGTGAATGGCTTTGTTTCAGTTTTTAAGTGTAAAATTTTGGTAATTCGATGTCCGGAAAGTTTTAAGACAGAGTGTTTGCGGTATTCCTGTTATAGATATCTATTTTATCTCTCGACCGCTCTTTAGGACTAAATACATTTGCCAGAACTAGAATCCAGAATCTGCCTTTACAACTTTTGTTATAGCATTTGAAGCGTCATCCTCCTTCGACCAGTAATGTGTCGTCCAGCCGATCGAACAGCGAAGTCATGAAAGTATGTAGCCCAGCCATGCCCCATATTTTACGAGCTTCGAGTTAATAACGCTTAGGGATAGACTACTAATATAAAAGAAGTGTCCCACTTTTCGTTCCTTCATCAGTCAGGACTGCGCGCCACTACGTCGGACAATAATGGTCATAATTCTGCTCTAAACTGACATGATTCAAACATCTACTCGGTGGCGTATTTTGACAATATGACCACAGGCGCAAAATTGTTTGAGGCCCCTTTCTCTACGCAATGTCGTAAGTTCAGTGTGGGCTTAGCACTGCAATATACGTCGAATGGATCCGAGACCCTACAGGGTCTGGAAGTACGAAACGAGCACCTCTATCGCCTTATCACCTGTGCGAAAAACCGCCACTGCATCTACCTTGTCTAGTTTTGTGCACGATTTTCCAATGGTGGTATACTGGCCGAGAAAGTTTGAGAGATGTACCATTAATAGCGAGATTTAGAAATTAAGTTTTCGTTTACATGTGACGAGCCTTTCATGTAACTGAAAATGCAGTTGCTTTTAAGCATGAAGTTACTTAATAATTTACAAAAGAGTCAATTAATGAAAAACATTCTTATTGAAAATTTTAACTCCAATTTGTTTGGTGTGTTACTTGGGGATACAACTTGGGAATAAATTTGATCATCTTTCCTAAAGAGGATCAATAGTTTGAATCTCCATGAACATAAATTTAGATGAATCGCATCTAGAACCCTTAAAAATGGATTTATCTTCATATTTATCAACCCTCAGTCAAACAAAGAACTTGCTGTGGAGCTGCTAAAATTTTTTTTGGTTAGCCTAAATCTGTTGTTTAAGAAAGTATTTTTCTCATTTGATGATCGTTGCAGAGGAATTAGTATTTTAAAAAAACATCCAGTAAACAATCACAATGTTATTATCAAAGAATTTAGGGAATTTTTTTAAAATATTAGTCTACTTTCTTTCCATTTTTATGCGATCTGTAGCATTCCTCTGGGCAGGTGAACTCTTAGTTCAAAAGTATTATATTGCGTGCTCAACCATCATTGACGACCAACGTATGTCTTAAGTAGTAAGTAGGTTGCATTTTCAAGATGCTGATGAAGCGGTACTTCTTGTCAAGAAAAGGTGCTTTATGCTTTTTCTAATTGTCAGTTTTAATGCTACCTGTTCATTGTTTGTTGCGATAACTGTTTTTAATACTTTACATAATTACTATGTATGCGGTTTTTGTGCAAAAAAAAAGGTTCAGAATTGTGGATTGCGCTTATTCTATTTTCACTTTCTTCAATCAGAATTTCTTCAGAATTCTTTCTTCAATTTCAGTCGTATAATTTTTTTTAAAAATACACTTTAAATCTATATGCTGGATACAGATGGAGAGTAACAAATACGCGTCTTAGTCATCCCAAGATCTAAAAGGAAATTAATTGTAAAGGAAAAATGTATTTTTTTTTCAAGTTAAAGTATAATTCGACTGGACTAGAGGTCGCAATTCGTTCAGAACTCCTGTGGAAAAGATCGAAACCATTATTATTACATCTAGTTTGATGAACCAACACATTCTCGAAATGCCGTTGGCGATGTATTCTTACCAGTTCGTTTTCAGATACCAAAAATAAAGTATCAGGAAGGCAACGGAAATCGAAATAGACTTAGCAGGAGCATTTGTTCAGTATTTAAACTAAAAGATTGATTACAATTATGTTTAGAACGAATTTCTCATATTTGCAATGCTTTTTAAGAAAAAATAAAGTTCTTTTTTTTTTTACCAAACCGTTCCTCATGAAAATACTGTTTTCATTTATTCCACTTAATAAGTGAGTGTCAACAATTTATCATAATTATATTATATTTATTCTTATCTGAGTACCTGTAAGTATTTGATTAAATATAACTTGCAAAACGAAGAGAGGGACCTTAATAATGTCCCCTATTGGATGGAATGTATGGTTAGAATGGAATTTTTTATAATTTATTATTTGCCTAAATTTTCTGCCTCCGCTTGACTTTCAGAAAAATACACCCGTAATGATTTATTTCAGTCGATTCCGCTTGTTTGGACCATCGATTAAAACGGGAAGCCACTTATTTGGACAAAATCTCAAGGAACGGAATTCAAAGTAATAAACTAATTCATAATTTAAACGCTTAATTGGGACTGGGCCAAATAAGGATAGACCGATTCTAAAATCGCAGTAAACTAACGTGACTACGTGGGCGAAGGTCACTTTTCTTTATGTCCGAACCTTTTATTAGACATTGAGCAGACGCGTGTCGCTAGTCGGTTATTTTTTGTTGACCGTAGATGAAACAGGAGTAAAATTAATTTACTCTAACCAATTTCGCGTGTATAACGAAAGAATAAACTTTTTTGGCAAATGTTTGCCTTTTATAGCCTTTAAAAAGATACCTTTCTTGGCATCTTTGTAATAAATCTTTGAAATAACTTTAAAATAAAACTGATAAATTTAAAAACCGGCCATTTTATTACAAGTCATGTGCCTCGATGATATAATTGATGTACCATAGCGCTTCTCTGATAGCACGAAAATCTATTCCTTTAGAAATGAGCATCACATGAAGAACGAATAGGATAATCCGAGAGAAAGCATGAAGGAACGAAACCTAAAGGCTAAGAACCACTAGTACAAAATGTTTTCAAAGGTTGATGGGCAAGGCGTGAAAATCAACAGTCTAGTGTTAAAGGAGATCGCGTCAGAGAAGATCGCTAAAAAACTGAACCACGGGGATTTTAAAAGCAACTAATGGTTGATTGCTTCGAAAGAAAGACACAGCATGCAATTTTTTAAAAAATGCACTGTGAAAATGGAAGTGTAGATTAAATAAGCGCTGAACAATGTGAAAATGCGAAAACCCCTACAGTTTTAGAGAATTTTTGAGCAAATGACATTTATATTGCTGATAAAACTGGCCTCTATTATGTTACATCAGACGGTTCTTTGCGTAGCATTATTGTGCTTTGCTGTGCAAATACGTCAGGTATTAACAAAAGAAAGCTAATATCGTAGGAAAAAGTGCTAATCTCGATGTTTTATGAGATTAATATGCAGCAATGCCACCAGGTAGAATTTGTTTGATGCTTACAGTGCTTTCTCTCTGCATACTTTTGCGTACGAGAAAGTAAAAAGTTAATTTTAAGATTTCATTCTCCCATAGTCTAACTGTAATCTGTAAAGTATTGGTTTATTTTAACCCGTAAGTTTAAAATAATTACATGTGACATTTTACTTGTCCTGCAAAAAATAACAAAATAAATTTGGATTTTATCTTGTGATTAGCTCTGTGTGGGTTTGTTTCTGTTTTTAATGAGCTATTATCTTGCTTAAAAGAGTCCAAGTTGCATATGAATTGTATTGTTCGCTCAGAACAAGTTTTTTGAAATGTCTCTGGTAATGATGTCCGGTAATTTTAACCTTTGCATTCCTTCTGCATCATTTACCATAGGAAATAATTATTCGCTACTGAGAAGTGATTTTTATAGTCATAATGTGTGCATTCTTAGTTTACATGTCAAAAGGTTTTTAGAAGCATCACCAAATTAAACCTCATTTAATCAATGTAGATGTTGATACATTAAAATTCTTTACATATATTGTTGCAAGTCCAAAGCTTTAGCAATAAACGCAGTTTTCATTTTGTTTTTAAATATTTCCGGTTTTAAATGTCTCAGTTTTGAAAAAGTTGTAGAGTTTATCTTCTGATTATTAGAATAATTATTAAACGATCTTTTGAAATAAACATTTATTTCAGCGCTTCGTCAAGTTGTGTCAACAGTCTAATGCATTTAAATTACAGGGACGAGAAAAAAGACTTGTTTCAATTTCTTGCTTAATCCTACGGTTGCGTATCCCGCTATTTACGCGGATTGGAATTTTATCTATTTTGTATTCCCGCTATTTATAAGGCAGGAATTATCTCCCTGCCATCTTGCAATAAACCAGTATTCCTCCAATCAACGGTTAACTCAACAGCACTCAAAATACAAACCGAACAAGGCGCACTGACAGTCATCTCCGCCTACTCCTCTCCCTACAAAAACATCATGGAAACGCTGCAGGAGCTACACTCTATCCTCACAGACCTAGGTGATGAAAGGGTCTTGATCTGTGCAGACCTCAATGCACATAGCAGGATCTGGGGTATGCTAATGAATATACAAGAGGGGCTCAAGTGGAGGACTTTCTTCTAGCCCAACAACTCTACCTTCTAAATGAAACAAACTCCCCTCCCACATTTGAGCACCGCGGCAGAAAAGGATGGCCGGACCTGTCTTTCATCAAATACACGGACTTCGCTAACTCCTGCACATGGAAAGTTCTTGAAGATTACACCCATAGCGATCACAATTATATCCTTATAGAAGCCTTTCTCTCACAATCACACTGCAGCTACCCAAGATTCAAGACAGCCTATGGAGGACACAGAAGGATGCTACAACACCTAGGACAAAAAACAAAGCAGCTAGTGCTACAGATAGAAGAAAGCAACACCAAATATCATCTGGCGAAGGCAACGGAAGAGCTCCAAAAGGCAATCTTCGCAGCATGTAGAAAAGCATACAAGATCAAAAAATTCAAACTAAAACTAAACAACAACTGGTGGAAACAGAACCTTCAGATAAAGAAAAAAGAATTACAAGCCCTTAAGAGAAGAACTAACAAGTCTGAAGGCGACAATAAACTGAAATATCAACTGTAACTTTCCAAAAAACAAGCAGTGCTAAAAAGAGAGGCGAAAAAGGCAAAAAGGAATTCTTTCCGGAACACCTGCACCAAAACAACAGACCCATATGGCCGGCCTTACAAAGCGGTGGTCAAGAATAAGCATCCTCCAGCAGAGCTCTTTAAGCAATTGGGAAATCCAAGCAGTGGAGACACAAAATCATTCGCTCTTAAAATACTTCAGGAACTCTACCCTCCATCCCACTCACCAGTTACTCCACCAAACTGCTTCCCTCTAATTCAAGAACCTCAAATTACAAAAAACGAGATAAGAAGATTATTGAAAAAAGCACCAACAAAGAAGGCCCCAGGATTCGATGCAATAGACTACATCGTACTCAAAGAAGTCAACAATAGCTTCCCTGAAATCCTCCACACCTTTTACAATAAATGTTACCAATTACACTGTTTCCCAGAACCACTGAAAAAGGGAATTATCGTCCTTTTCCACAAGGACGGCAAAGAAGCAGATAAAATTAAGTCCTACAGACCGGTGACATTGCTTCCAACCATAGGCAAAGTGCTGGAACAGATCCTTCTCCGAAGACTCAACCACACGCTCAAAAAGAAAAACATACTTCATCACAACCAGTTCGGTTTTCGGGAGGGCAGATCCACTGACGATGCCATCCACCAATTGGTTGAAAAAATACAAGATGCTAAAAACAAGAAATTACATATAATGGTCATTTCCCTAGACATCCAATGAGCTTTTGACCATCTGCAATATAATTCAATTCGCAATAACCTAGACGAAATCAACTTCCCCTCTCATACAATTGAAACCCTTAAAGATATACTTACTGATAGGAAGGTTACCATCCAAACAGCCCAAGGCCCAGTCAGCTGGTCACAACAGCAGGGATGTGCACAAGGCTCCTGCACAGGTTCAATGTTCTGGAACCTAGTGGCAAATGAGATCATATCCGAAGAATGGCAGCCCAACGTCCATTTACAAGCCTTCGCTGATGACTTTACCTTCGTCATTGGCGAACCCACAGGAGCAAAGCTAAAAGTTACTGCTCAGGCAACCCTCATGAAATTCCAACACTGGACTGACAAACACCAACTCAAGGTATCTACAGAAAAATCCACCACCATACTCATCAGCAGATTAGTAAGTGGTCCTCGAGTAAAATGGGATAATCAAATAATTAAAAGATCTACCTCCCTTAAATACCTAGGAGTAATAATAGACAACAAGCTGAATTGGGCCGATCATCTCATCAACATGAAAACTAAACTAACTCACCTCCACAAAAAAATCACAAGAATAGCAGGAACAAACTGGGGACTTAACAAAGACCTCAGGAGAAGGCTGTATAAAACAGTGGCAGAGCGGATGATTCTTCACGGAGCTGCAGCATGGGCCTATCCACCATCAGCCAGACAATCCAGGCTATTGAATTCAATTCAGAGGAAGTTTCTGCTCAACA
This sequence comes from Araneus ventricosus, assembly GCA_013235015.1. Classification (NCBI taxonomy): domain Eukaryota; kingdom Metazoa; phylum Arthropoda; class Arachnida; order Araneae; family Araneidae; genus Araneus; species Araneus ventricosus. The sequence continues at coordinate 347,145 of BGPR01000902.1, forward strand.
TCACAGGGGCATATTCCACTACGCCAACAGCCGCACTGCAAGTTATAGAAGGGATCATACCACTCCACATCAAAGCAGAGAAGGAAGCGGTCTACGTCAGAACAGCCAGACTGCGCAATACATCTAACTACAACAATATCACCTTCAACCCCAATAACTACGAGTACGGCACAACATCCACCAAATTCCACCCAGCAATTTTTCAACTAGAAGACAGAATATCTCTAAAAAAGCAATTCCTTCCAGTACCCGGTCTCAATATTTACAAGGATGGTTCAAAGATAGAAGACAAAACAGGCAACGCCTTCTGCGTCATGGAAGAAGACATAACAAAATACGAATGGATGGCGCAACTTAGTCCCTTCAACACAGTCTTCCAAGCAGAGCTTCTTGCTATACAGGAGGCTTGTCTTTGGGCAAGCAAGACCAACCAACAGATAAAGGTATGGTCAGACAGCGAGTCGAGCCTCCATTCAATCGCTTCAATTGACACCTCAGATATTCAATTCACCCCTATTGCTCAACTAACACAGGAAATATTACTAAAATCAACAAACATTAAACTTGGATGGATTAAGGCTCACGTCGGATACAGCGGTAATGAAGCAGCGGACGTACTAGCCAAGAAGGCAACACAGGAGGGAATCCCCACATTCATCCCAGCGCCAAGAAACCATATCAAGAGTCTGCTGCAAAAAGAGTCCATCATCCGCTGGCAAAAAGAATGGGACAATGGAGAAACAGGCAGGAGCGTTCATAACGTTTTACCAAAAGTCAAGACAACTCCTACTCCATGGCAAAGGCCGGAAATAATGTTCGTCACGGGCCACGGCCCATTTCCAACATATCTTAAAAGATTCAGCATCAGAAGCAGCGATTCCTGTGGCTGCGGAAACCTGGGGAACCCCTTACACTATGCTACAAGTTGCCTGTTTACAACATCATACCACCTAACAAAACCGTCAACTGACCTAGAACCACTTTGGTGGAAAAGAGTCATGAACAACAACAATTCTAGGGCGAAAATCAGAAAACTCATCCACTTCATCGCGGAAAACGAAACACTCTTATTTCCAAAAGATGGCGACAACAACTAGCCACAGACCCAACTAACCCTATGTACTCATATTCTCTCTTCTTCCATACACAGGGCACGACCCTCTCAAATTCAACAATACAACAACCTGAACGAATGAACTTTAAGAAAATATTATATTCTTTTGCATTAAATGTCCTGTTTTTTTTTTGTATCTTTTTATAGAAATTGTATTTTTTTTTTACTCTGACTTTTTTCAAAAAAGTCTCACGCATACCCAACCAGCCGACAGGGAGCCGTCCTGGCTCCGAGTTCGGGGGTATGCTGTGGTGTTAAGGTATGTGGAACTATTAACAAGTTATGCATCTAAACAACGATTAAAGAAGCCCGACACTGAAGTGTTAGACTGTCTTAAAAAAATATATAATTCCTAATAATATCAATTCCAAGAACTTCTCAAGAGCTGTTGTATTTACTTAAAATATAATTATACTGATGATGACAAAAATAATTTAAATAGAATATACTTCTATTTTATTCCTTTTTATCCGAAACGCATTATTAAAATCAGGCACCCTCTTTAAAGCATGTTTTACCTATTCGTAAAAATATTTTTTTGTTTTAAAAGTAAACATAATTTTTAGAAAATAATATATTGGAAACTATGTATGAGATTTGTTAGAAGCATGTAGGTAAAGTAATAATTTATTCAGGATTGAACAACACTGGCTGTTCATAGCAAGTAAATAAAGGAATATATAAAAGATAAAATAATTTTCAGACAGGGATGACGTTTCAGTTCCATCTTCTTTAGTCTTATAAGAAGATTCAGAGTTTGCAATAATAATTTTAAATTCGGAAAACTAATTAGTTGCATAATTACTCAGTGAACACAAGGGATTATTTTAATGCTACGAAAAGTAAAAAATATATATTTGTATAAGTTGATTTTTTCCCAAAATTTAATCTGTGATTTCTTACAACTCTGTATGTATTTTTTTAACTATCGAATTCGAGAAAAGTCAAAATGAGGCACCGTTTAGGAAGGCCCATTAGAGGAGACTTCCGAATGCAAAGGATTAAAATTTACAATGTCATTAGACATTCAGTCTTCATTAATTCTAACGATATTTTTCATGCCCGATTTGTTTCTTTATTATCAAAAATCAATCCCATCTATATGGACTGCGAAAAATTTGAATACTGCTATATAGAACCTAAGATCTTTATATTTCATCTAGTTTTTTTAACTAAATTTTGAATTTTTTACTCTTTAAAAATTAAATTTTAGGGCAGATTTTATTAAACCCTTTTATACTATCATGTATAGCAAAAAATATCTAGTTTATTCGCAAAAAAGGGTATATTCTGTATTAGACATATTGTTATCACACAAGTTAATATTTTTCAATCAGAAAATGCAGTAAGATCGAATGCACTTTTAGGATACATAGAGATAAATCCCCATGTTTAAGTTTTCTTTCTCCTTTTCAGTCACATATGCTCGGCCGATCATCATCTTGGGTCCTCTGAAGGATAGGATCAACGACGACCTCATATCAGAATACCCCGACAAATTCGCCAGCTGTGTACCACGTAAGTACCGTCTTCGTTCTTTTCCTACGACATCATTTCTTATCGGGGTTTTATCACATTCACGTTCTTTTCTTCTATACGAGCTTTCAAAGTCTATATTGGCCTAAAAATGGCTGATATTCCTTGTCAATCAACATCAGAGATAATAAAAGTCCGACATTTGCATATTTCTATCAAGCTATATTGGCAAGTTGATAGCATTGTAGACCTTTTCAAAAGGGCTGCGACGGTCTGTTAGTAAGATTTCAATTTGTAATCAGAGGATTTTGATTCCTCCAGTTATTCTTTTTGTATACAGGGAAGTTCAGAATAACTGTTTAATAACTTGCAGAGAAATCAGGCCTACACGCTTAAGTCATTTTTGCACTAGAACATATGGTCGCTGACGCAACATTCGCTCGTTACAAGGGTCGCTGTGGTGCTGAGTAGAGAAAAGAACAAGACACTAGATCAGAGGGGAGTGGGGAACCTTTTTGCACTGAAACTCATTAAATTTCGGTAGTTGGGCAAATAGGCCACACAAGCAGAATCTTAAGAGTTATTGTTCTGTAATTATTATATTGCAGACAATTATATCATTTCATTGCCAATTGTAAATAACTGGTAAGGCCGCAGAAAAACTCAAAAAGGTCGCATGTGGCTTTAAGGCCTCAGGTTTCCACCCCTGCACTAGATGTTGTAGGACACCATACTACGAAGAATACGAGAATGGATCCAAAACAAAACAAAATTACAAGGGTAATAAAAAATTATTTATTAACCTTAGATTTAAAAAAATACAAAAGGCGGTTAAGAGGCATACTTTCCGCTCACCAAGTCTATTTAGGCATTTATCTGTACACAGGACTAACTTGTTTAATCCGCGTTGGTAGAAATCACGTCCCTGCCCATTGAGCCAATTCTCAGCAGCTTTTTTCGCTGTCTGAAGAGAACCTTGTTCCAGATAAGTGTTCCTTCAATTTCGGAATAAGGAAATAGTCACTGGGCCATCGTGAAGCCATCCATCCGACTCAAACGTCCTGGCATGTTGAGTGATGGTGTCATCCTCCTGCATGGCAATATCCATACTGCTCGTAAAACTCAAAAATTTCTGCAAAAGTTCAAGTGGGAAGTCTGGAGCCATCCCCCATACAGCCCTGATTTGGCACCCAGTCTGGGTTCAAACACTTATCTGGAACAAAGTTCTCTTCAAATAGTGATGTGGAAACAGCTGCCGAAAACAGGCTCATTGCGAAGGGGCGTGATTTCTACAAATCCAGGTTAAACAAGTTGCCCTGCTTTCAGATAAATGGCTAAATAGATTTGATGATTATGTGGAAAGGTGATTGGAAAGTATGCCTCTTAATTCTCTTTTGTATTTTCTATCTATTGTTAATAAATAATTGTTATTACCCTTGTGACCTTTTTCTTGGATCCATCCTCGTACCTGCCAAAACTTCACTCTGAGAACACTCCTTTACGAATATCGTGTAGGTTCTCCCGTCGAACCGTGATGGCAGTAGGTATGCACGGAGCAAACGCACAATGGCAGCCCAAATGTTGATGCTGAAGTTTCTTTGTGCACCGCGATGCCATGTTGCTCCTGGATTTTCAAACACCTGCAGGTGACAATTATGCACATTGACCAGACTTTCCCTTGCAAATATAGACTCATCAGTGAAAAAAATTGGCTGGGAAAGCAACATGCGCTGTGACCTATTGTTTCTTTGTCTCAAAGCAACCCCTCTAACGATCGTACGTTGGTTATGCCTATTGGTCTTATTATTACTTTGGTTATGTATTCCTGCCCTCCTTTCAAATTATTAAGCAATAATTTTGAATCACCCGGTATAATGAACATTAAATCTGGTCGTTTATCAAACTTCATAAATTAGGTGTGTTGTGAGTTTGGAAAGCATTTTCTTTGGCACCGGAATCCATTTGAAATTTACACCATTAATGCGTGAAAAGCTTTTATTATGTGAATATTCATAAATGAACAACTCTTCAGTGTAAGGATCCTAATTACCTGTTCATATTGTCCTAATAACAATCTTCACTTACAATTTTCACTTCACTTATAATCTTAACAATCCTCACTTACAGACACGACCCGTCCTAAGCGGGACTACGAGGTGGACGGACGGGACTACTATTTCGTGGCGTCCAGGGAGCAAATGGAGCGAGACATTCAGAACCACCTGTTTATCGAGGCAGGACAGTACAACGACAACCTGTATGGTACCAGCGTCGCCTCGGTCAGAGAGATGGCTGAAAAGGTAACCGCCTTAAAAGACCTGTTGTGTCAAAAATATCAATACTCTTTTTGTCAATTTTTTCTGGTTGCTTTATAATAATACGATCTGGTTGCTGCGCATAGGTAAAGCTTGTTCACGAACTAAATTTTTAATAAGCAAGAACTTTAGTTAAAGAAGTTATAGGGCTTTTAATAAATCATACTTTTTTAATACAACGACATCTTTTACGCTCGGACCCGACACCTACATACTACAGATGTAATTGTCTTTGAAGTATAAAACATATCTTATGTTAATGCTAAAAGTTGAATACTCAACGATAAACTCACTTTAGTGCGCAAACTGTAAATCTAAATGAAATTTTTGGAGGCAATGCTCAAGCAAACATTTTTATCTTTTTAAGAGGTATTCAACTGATCAATACGGTTTAATTTTGGCAGTTAGAATGAATTTTTAAATTGATTTTATTCTGCGTTTCGTAATAAGAACTCTTAATTCCACTCTTTTATAAAGGAATATTATTTATTTCTGAAATATTATTTATATTTTATATGAATATACCCTTTCATTTAGGATCGAAACCAATTGCTTAAGAATTGATTCTCTTTGTTTTTCGTATTCTTTGGCAAAATATCGCACTGAATTTTTACTTTATTTTATTTCATCAAATTTTGTGGCTAGGATCTATTTATTAGTAGAGCCGTCTAAGATATGTAAGTAACATATCCGATATGCTAAAATATTATGCACGGTATTCTTCAATGATTTTTATCGGCATGTTTCAATCCAGCCATGTCTACGAAAATTGAATTTTGAAGGTTAAGTAATTTGTATCAGTAAGAATGAGTATTTTTTTCCCTGTTCTGATGAGTTATCTTCGACACAGGGCAAGCACTGTATCCTGGATGTGAGCGGGAACGCCATCAAGAGACTGCAGATGGCCAGTCTGTACCCGATCGCCATCTTCGTCAAACCAAAATCTGTCGAAGCAATCATGTAATTGTCTTTCTCTTTTAGATTTTATTCATATTTCTTTATTCATTCTATTTGTGATATGCAGTTTGAGCACAAAGTTTTTCCCAAACTACAAATATTTATTGCGCAAAAGCTGTAATACAAAAATAACTTAATGATTGAATAAACAATAATTAATAATAAAATAAATATGCAAAATATACAAAAAATAAACATATACTTAAAATTATGTTTATTTTTGTATATTGTAAATACCATAATAGACTTCTACTAAGGTAATTGGTCTTATTACAATTTCAATGTGTTTGTAACTCAGAGAATGTCATGGCGGTATTCTAGTTCTCGCCACGTGTTGTCCACCATTTATTCTAGTACACTACACACAGTATCAGTTATCCTGCTCTCAGTGTTTAAATATCACAAACTGGTGAGGCAATGACTCTTTCCTTATTGTAACCTCAAAAGAAAAAAAGCAAGAGGAATAAAATCGGGAGTGTGCGGAAGTCATGATATGGTCCATCCCTTCTAATGCATCTGCCAGGAAGTTTTTCGTCCAGAAGACGACTGGCTGCGGATCCCCAGTGAGGTGATGCTTTATCGTTTTGATATTTAAAGGATTGCTTCCATTCAACGTCAAAGCTATCTTAGAGCAAAAGTTGCCGATTTGGTTTCATGAAATCACAAAATTTATTGCGCTTTTTCCCTCATCGATGCTGTTTTGTCAAAAATTAAATTTAGATTCCCTGTTTTTGTTTATTGGCTAGTTTTGCTATCTATTCGACAATAAAAAAAAAACTTTAAGAATATGGATATGCAATGATTAAAATTTTACATTACTGTTTTCAACGCTTATTTCATGCTAACGTTTTATAATCAGGAAAAACTTTAATCTCACCCTGTGTGCAGTGTATCAAACTAAAGAAGGATGTTCATGAAATAATATCACTGCTTTAAGCTGTTCAGCATCGCTGTCCTACAACCTACAATAATTAATCATGCATAAAATAACGTATAATAACTTCCCTACAGACAAGTTCATTCCATCTTTTAATCAGCTTATCTGGAGTAACTGAAGAGATATCTACTTCTCTCCTAAATGAAAATTGAATGATTTAGTAGAATATGGAGGTATGCACATACCGCATTATGTATCACAAAAAACTCCAGAGAGGAAAATTACAGAGAGAAAGAAAAAAAGATACATAAGTTTCTGTTTATGATCCATATTTTCTCTCTGGACGCTCTTGGTTGTCCGTACTTTTTCCCATATCCAGTCTTCGGGTGACTTTAAACTAATTATATAAGTTGTGTCCAAATGGAAAGGAGACTACGGTGTATCTAAAGATTATGTTAAATACAGTTCACGTGTAACATGACAACTACACATAATTACCATTGACTTTGATGCACTGATTTTGGAGATATTTTCCCCACACTTAGAGAGGGAATAGGTAGTTTAAGTGCAAAAACTCTTGGGTTGCTGACGGATCCTGTTTTCCACGTTGTCCTACACTTATTTGTAACAAGTGGATCCTTGAAATGTCAGTGATTTTTAAAGGGACAGAAGATACGGGAATCACATGGAGAGATACCAAGGCTATATACGAAAGATAATTGAAGACTTCCCATCGAAAATTTTATTAGCAGGTTGAGGGTTTTTCTTGACCACATGTGGCCTAGCGTTGTCCTATCGCAGCCGTATCCCTTACGAGAGCTTGCCTTTATGATTGTATTTGATGGTCTCTTTAGGCCTCAAGAACGTGTTACAGTACCAGCTGTAAGCCAGTTCCAGCCGGTCGATGAGTAGATGTCCTTCTTCGTCATAAAATAAATTGAGCATCTCTTTTCTGGTTTTCATGCTAGAGTTATCCTTTTTTGGATCTGGAGAGCCGGTATGCCACTACATGCTCTTTTGGCAAAACATTAGCCCACTGCGAGTATGCGTAACGTCTCTACAGCAAAAGTCTCCTTTTCATTTGGGTACACCTTATGCTAATGATGAATGATATTGTCACGATGAAAAAGTCGGTTTTAGAAAAAAATTTGCTTTATTTACAAAATGCAAAAGAAACGCTGATATCCAGCTTGAAAAACAAAACAGACTAAACTGGAAAAAGAAAAGAAAAGAAAAATTCAAAGAACTAAGGCACGCGATTAAATTTTAATATCACTTGGAAACTTCCAGAACTTTCTTAATTGGAAAATTTTACATAATATTGCCAGTAAATTTTTAATGACTTATAGAAAACTAATTAAATAAGGAAACATAGTTTTAGTTCACGTGCATCTAATTTTTGTAATTTTAAAGCAAGGAAAGTTAAGAAGTTCTTTTTTTTAATGTGGCAATATAGTCACTTGTAGAAGCGCGGGCGAATTTCCTAAAGAAGGCGAGATTAAATGTTGCAACAGATTTACTTCAAAACGCAGAAATCTCTGTTCATGAGTCACCATTTGCTTCTGGTACTGTCAAGCCAGACAAATGAAGCAAAGTTTTTGCACGTATACACAACTAAAAATGTTGTCTTTGCTCTTTCGTGTTATTCAATAGATAGTATGCTTTTTACACCAAATATTATCGAATCGTAGTATAGAATGTAAAGAATTCTTGGTTTTATTGAATTTAGTTGGAATAATTTACTTTTAAAAAGCGTTATCTCAAAGCCGACCGTACAATCACCCACTATGACATATGTAGTTTACTGTCTAAGCGTTTGCCCTAATATTTTTGTCTTGATTCTGTTTATGAGATGAATCATCTGCCATTTTCCTAATTAGTTCTCTTATTTCAGGGAATTCAACAAAAGGATAACAGAAGAGCAGGCTCGAAAAACGTACGAAAGGGCTCTCAAATTAGAACAGGAATTTGCAGAATATTTCACAGGTAAGACCAGGATTTCATCAAATCCATGATAATTTCAATATAATTTTCATATAATACAATTTTTAATCTAGTTCTTTTCAGTAATAGCTGCTTTAATCATTTAAATATAATCCAGTTGCTTTTCAAATATATCATGCTTCCCATTCCATTTTTGCGGGAGCGATAACATTTAACTGTAAGAATACGTTGTATGTATTCAAATATCTGTTAATTGGCTTTAAAATAATCTGTTCTGTGCTACATGTCTTATTTCAAGAAATAGACACGACAATGTTGATTATTACACTTGAATCTTACTCAACAAACAGTGATTGAATGCACACACATTATTATTTGGAGAACAGGAACACTCTTAGCATATAATACAAATGCAGGTAGAAATGAAAATCACTAGAAGTTCACACTAAGCAGAAGATAATTTCATTACTTCGTTTTGAACTGGGAAGCTTGAATCTATCAATGATCGATCGGGAAACATGCGACTTTTCCTTGTGATACTGTAGGTTTTAGATCTGAAGTACTTCAGCTAATATTTCTTATGCCAAAATGGCTGATATATCACTAAATCTTATGAATCCATAAAGAATATCAAGTCTGTAAGGAAAAGATTGAATGAAAAGACGCAACGATTGAAAAAGCCTTGTTTCTAGGAAACAAAAGCTTTACACCAGTAAAAAGTTCTTTTTGATAAGAGTTTAGATTCACAACTTAATTCATTAATACATGCACCACCAAAATTGAAGGATCTGATATATTTCTACCTATATTTCTCACCCGGAAGCCTTGTTCCAGCAAACGAATTCCAGGAGATCTTATGAATTTCAAAGAGTCAAAGATCTCAGTGGAGAAATAGACAGATTGTGGAATGCGTAATGATAAGTGCTTTGAAAGAAAAGCGCCTTTCGACTCGTTGAATCTAAAAAATACTACTACGTTCAAAAAGTTTCATAACTTCTTAAATGTTGACGAAATGTAAATGAATTACGCCATTTCCCGCTGAACAAGCGAAGAGTATCGTGTGACCGATTAGTCAGAACAGGTTTCATCCTATTCAAATACTTACAGAGTATTCGCGTAGCTCTTGATTACAGGCATTCAAAACTTCCCGTCGTGGGGAAAGCCAAGTCGTGAGTGCTTCATCACGATAAGGCACTGCCTCCCAGGTCCCTCCTGGTGACCTATCAAAATATCATATTCCGGTATTTCCATAAACAGCTTATCTAGCTGATCTCGCGTCAAGTGACTTTTTTTTCGGATGAAGAATTAGCTTAACACGTTCACGCCGGCTCTGAAAATTGTGTTTCTTTCAACCGGGCAGCAGCCCTGAGAATGCGCAATATGAAAACTTATGAGGTACGGTCCGTTGGGACATCCATGTGTGAGCCACCGGTGCCACACGCCGCCCGATGGGATATCCAAGTGTGAGCCACCAGTGGTACACGCCGCCCAATGAGACATTTAAGTGCGAGCCACCGGTTTTATAAATCTATCTGGACAAAAATAAAAAAACACCATTGTTATTTCTTGGTACCAATTGCTTTATTGGCAGCAGAAATACCCATAAAACAATAAACCATCTCTAATTTAAACGATTAGTTTCTGGAATTTTGCCTGTAAAAGTTTGCATGTTGCAACAGTCCATTTTATGATCTTCTAGAAGGGAGATAAGTTATTTGTTTTATTTGTTGTTTGACTTCTTTTAAAATAATATTTGTCTTTATATAGTCATAGTCTTATCCAAGGTTAATATTATATCCAAGTTTCATAAACGAGTATATATACGAGTTAAATATATTTTTAATATATGAATTTCATACCATTTCACTAAATGTCATTTGGAAAGCAAAAAAGTTTCTTCGCAAGTATTCGCCTTCTAAGTTATATACTAGCTGTATTAAAAAAAGAGTACTAAAGGGAACACGGAATTTTTTTGGAATTTTGTTTCCACATATAATATATGATTCCACATATAGTATTATTTTTCAATACATCTAGTATATAAAAATATAACTTAGAAGGCGAATACTTGCGAAGAACTTTTTTGCTTTCCAAATGACATTTAGTGAAATGGTATGAAATTCATATATTAAAAATATATTTAACTCGCATATATACTCGTTTATGAAACTTTGATATAATATTAACCTTGGATAAGACTATGACTATATAAAGACAAATATTATTTTAAAATAAGTCAAACAACAAATAACACAAATCACTTATCTCCCTTCTAGAAGATCATGAAATGTACTGTCGCAATATGTAAACTTTTACCCATTACAGGCAAAATTCCAGGAACAAATCGTTTAAATTAGAGATGGTTTATTGCTTTATGGGTATTTCTGCTGCCAATAAAGAAATTGGTACCAAGAAGTAACAATGGGTTTTTTTTGTCCAGCTAGATTTATAAAATCGATCACTGTGCACCGGCGTGAACGATTTTCAGGTTCCGAAGAAGTGTAGCGACGAAGCCACTGGAAGAGGTGGCGAATGGAGGCTCGTAATCCGCATTTGCATCTTTGTAAGCAAACAAAAAAATGCATAGTTGCACAGGGTAGTTACTTCGAAGGAAACACCAAATAAGCAGATTCTTTCTGTACTCATGCTTCCATCAATAAGTTCCGGAACATTTTGAAAGTAGTGGTACTGTAGTTTCTGTTGTGTCGAACATGTATTGAGATGCCTTCTATTTTTCTTTCAGCTGTGGTGCAAGGGGAAACGCCGGAGCAAATCTACGAGCGGGTGAAGGAGGTGATCCGGAACGAGTCGGGCCCCACCATCTGGGTGCCTGCCAACGAAAAACTGTGAGGTGTCGGTCGGGCCGACGGACGTCTGGCATTTTGGACACCGCGGGCGGGGGGACTTTCAGTTGCCCCCGCGTGCAACAAGGAACAGAACGCGTGAGGGCGCGTCGTCGTTCCGCTCTTCTCGTCGGTCCGCGAGAAGGGACTGCATTCCTTTTTTCCGTTACGAAAACCCCTTTTTTAATCGTCGTGCACTCCTTCTGCTCGAGTATTTATTCATTCATTCATCTGCTCTCCCCCTGTCCCCTTCCCTTTTTGGCAAAACTTCGAGCTTCTCTTTGTCGAACTCTCACTTTCGAATCCAATAGGTTTTTTCTTTTGTTCGTTTTTCTTTTCATTGCCCTTCCTCTCGTATCGAAATGTATCTCTGGAATAGGTCCAACACCGTAGCTGTCTTTTCGGCTTTTATATAAACTGAACTGCCGGTCAAAACGATGGGTTTTTTCCCCTGGATCCACGCCTCTACTTCGCAGAGAATCATTGTTTTTATCCTGTAATGATCAAACGATTAATCACCTGAAGAAATGTTCCTCCTTGTAAAATTTAAATCTTATAATGTTTCTTTTGGAAAAAAACTACAAATTAATTTCAAAATCAGCATCACTGTTATGATGAGATGTATGGATTCTCAGAATGAAACAGAACTCCATAATTCACTCATCTGTTACCCATTTAAAAAGCTGCAGATAATTAGTTAATATATATAATGGTAAAGAATCCATCTGAGATTTAAAATTATAGCAATCACCTTCTGTATAATATTGAGCAGATACAACTTTAAATGAAGATTTAATCTTATTAGATCGAAATAGTTCGTTAAGAGACAGTGCTATTTAAAAATGAACTAAAGTCGACAATTTTGATAAATTGACTTTTATGAAAAGCACTTTAATATGTGATATTAAATTATATGATTTGCCTATAAATCGTAAATTTGTCTTGCAAAATACGAAAGAAATTGCATGTATTTAAAATGTCGTAAAATAGTATTTTGAAATATGCTGGTAGGAGATTTTTAAATTGATTTGAAAAACGAGTAAATTCGAATAACTGCTTAATATCTTTAGAGGAGGATTGAAAAACCATCAAACTTATATGAAAATTTTAGAAAACTCGTTGATGGTAAGAGTTAAGAAAGAGAGAGAGCGACAAATAATCGCTCGTTTTTAAGCATAATAATTCTATATGCTGTCAATAGTTACGTTCATTAAGTTCATTCTACTTTAAAAATGCCTTTTTTCCTGCATCATTTGTCTGTATTTTTATGTCTTTAGGCGCAGGTAACTTCTATTTTAATGAACCTCATGAAATGCATCATGACTAGACAGGGAAAAAACATCTGTAACATATTCAGAAACTCATACTCTAAAAAAAGACAACCAGTATCGTAAAGTTATTAATTCATTTACAATTTTATATCATTTCTTCAAAATATAATTTACGTGCTGTTAAATAATTTGCGATAAATAGCACCTTTTTCACTTGCTCTATTTAAAGTTTAGCACAATAAACTCTGTTTACTTTATATCGACTGATTATACGAGATCTATTTTATACTGAATAGTCTAGTAATAGTTTTGTTGATTTTACAACACCAACAAAAGTTTTCTTGCTAAAATTTTAAAGTCGCTTGAAACAATCTCACCAAACTGAAGAATGTATAGAAGTATAACTCAATAAATAAAAAGAAAGATTTTTAATGTATATAACAGAACTATTTGAGCACAGTTTTATATAATTTGTTGAAATATTACTAAATCATTCAATCACTCGCTTTTGTTGACTTGCTTGCTTTTCAATTAATTAAATGTTTTATAATAAGCGAATATTTGAATTTATAAAAATAACTTGATTCAGGACCATGAGCTAAAAATTTAAATCAGAAAAATGTCGTCTATTTAACAGAAGAACTCTAATTTTGCTTCTCCATTCTGATGCTAGATATACAACGCCACTGAAGAGCTTTTCCTTCATATGTTTCTAATCAAAACTTAAAAGAAAAATTCACAAGACAGAATTTTTACGGAAGAAAATCGTCTGTATCAAACAATTAGAATTGTAACTTTGCATTACTTTTATGCTGTCAGATACGAAGCACCGGTTTTTTTTGTTTTTGTTTTTTGAGCATTCTGTTTCTATCTATATCCTATTACTTGTCTGGTGGATGATTCCGGAGATATTTCTATACGAATCGACAGCAGAAAGGACAAATCCGCCCCCCCCCCCCGATTTCGTACCATTGGTTGGATGTTTCATTGCATGCTTGCTTGTATATGACGTCATTTCGGACTCTTTTTCTTCTGTCGAGACGATTGGTGGAGAACGAAGAAGGTGCTTCTGCTACAAGAAGTATTTTTCCGCAACCTGCTGAGGTGTTTATTGCTCATCAAACTCTCGTTTCTGACCTAAAGCTTCTCTATTCAATGAATATTTGTACAAAAACAAAACGATAACGATGATTTTGTTTTCCACTTTCACGTTCTTTCATTTACTTAGAACAAAGATGTTATGACCCATTGTTGCAGATGGTCTTGTATAGAATAAAATGCATTTTCTTCATTTCTGTCGTTATGTGTGTCTGTATTCTTTAGGTGTGTCGGCATTTTATAGCTACACAGTTATAAATTTCTTACAAATACCACTCAACACTAAAAAATTGATAATAAAAAACATATGACCAGGGCCATATTTCCCATAGGAAATTAGTATTCGCATAGGGCGCAAATGTAAAAGAAATTACAATGAAACATTCACAAAGTTCGGTATTATTTTGAAAAGACCATATAAAATACTGTTTTTTAAGCACATCCTTACAGATTAAATAAATTGGCTGCACATTTACTTTGCGTATCTCTATAGTTGCGGTGAATTAAATTCTTTGGCTTAGGGCGTAGAAATGTATAAATCCGGTCCTGCATATGACCTTAACTCGGTGACCTTTGCTCTGAAAGCATATAAGCTTTACTCAAGAAACAGCAATGCTACGATGGTTATTTCTCAAGAGTTGCAATACACACATTCAAAAAATTATTTTTTGTCCCAAATTATTAATGGCAGATTTTGAATAATTTAATATTTAACGATTTAAATTTATCTAAACGGTTTACCTATAACAAAATGAATGAAGACAAAATTAGTTAAACATACGGCGAGTTCAGAGTTTTGAGCCAAAAGAGTCCATTAGATTCATTCTGAGAAAACAGCTCTCAAAATTGATGAGCCGCATTTACAATAATAGTGGACTTGTAACTGTTTTTGCTGCCTGGTGGATACAAATTGAACTATGGACTTGAATCCTTATGAACAGGGGTGGCGCTAGAGGAGGGCCTGACCCACCCGTCGGGGGAAAAGTTTGTATCCCGTCGGGGAAAATTTTTGTACGGGGTATTCAACTGTAGTTGATAAATACTAATTTGGCGAAAATGCGAGACCAATTTCACTACACTCGTCCCCCCTCCGTTCAGCAGGTTGTGCCCCCCTGTCGGGCAAACTCTAGCGCCACTCCAACTTATGAAACAGAAAATGTAACATTTCTACACTA
>BGPR01000903.1:0-11103 GCA_013235015.1 Araneus ventricosus
CTGTCTTCGTTCCAGTTACGTATTGCTTATTTATTTGATCAATGTAAGAAAAGGAATTAGAATGTAAAACATGAGTTTCATTAATTTAATTCAAACCAAAGGATTTTTATTTTCTATGTCAATTGATAGAATTTACATGATCGTTTTCATCATTCGAAGAAATGTATTTTAAATGAAAAATCAAAAGTAATTTCAGTCATATAAGAAAAATTAGTAGTTAAGAAAATACATATAATTAATGAAATAGAATAAATAGTTTATGAAATAATATAGAATTAAAAGAAATAAAGGACTTAAGAAGAAGTCAAATAAGTTCATAAAAAGCAGAAATCACTCGAAAGAAAGATATGCTTAATCAGTTAATAGGCAGCAAAATTTTTGATTAGCGGAATGTTTTTATATAGTGTTTAAGAGTTAAGTATGATAATGATCCCTAATTTTTTAAGATGAAATGATTTGTGATGAATCAATGCATTTGTGACTTTTAATGTAACCTTTTTAGCGTCATTCAGTAAATTGCAGTGTCTGTATAGATAAGTTATATGTTCAACAGAAAGAAGTGATCTTTAATGAAATATTTCGTCGATGTTCATTTAACTTTAAGAGAGTTTAACGTTTTGATATTCCAGTTGAAACGGAATTTTAAATTAACTTATTCAAATTAAAGTGATTTTTTAACTCTTGTATGTTATTGTAGAATATTCTAAAAAAATTATGCTTGTTGAGTGGAAAAAATAAGCTTGAAACAAAGAGGAAAGTTAGATGATGAAAGAAAAATAAATCCAAGTTGGATCATTCGAAGATTTATTCTTATAAAACTGATTTAATTAGAAACAGAATTTTATGAGAATTAGCGACTAATAAACTTTTTTGTTTTAAGAACAGAAAATGCGAGATTTTGAAATTTTCCTGAAAACAAATGAAAAACGTTATTCGATAACGAAAAAAGAAAAATGAGCATGTCGAAAAATAGAATAAGATTGAAAGTTGCTTAGTTTAACTCTAATTGATGAAATTCTGTTCAAAAGCTAAGAAAATTCAAAGTCTCTAAAAACAGAAAAAATAATGAAATTAAGATTGTAAGTATCAAATTATTATGTTTATTTTATATTTAAATATTTTATTTTAATGCACGCATGATAAGTTATGATTGAATTGATTCAAATCTGTGAAAGGACGTTGTGAAAAAAAAAAAAATCTAACTCACTAAAATCAAACTTTTGTAAAAGAAATTAGTCGAGAAAATTCAAAGTTCTTCAAAAATTTTCAAAGTCTGA
This sequence comes from Araneus ventricosus, assembly GCA_013235015.1. Taxonomy (NCBI): domain Eukaryota; kingdom Metazoa; phylum Arthropoda; class Arachnida; order Araneae; family Araneidae; genus Araneus; species Araneus ventricosus. Next base: position 1,278 of record BGPR01000903.1, read on the forward strand.
AAATAAAAATAAATTCGTTATCATCCTTCTTGTCTAATCTAAGAAGAGTTCGAGAACATTTCTTATCTGAACTGGAAGTCGGGTGGGAAGTGGTCCACCCGCCACCCGAAGCGCCAGAATGCCCAATATATCACTACTAATGGAGCAAAAAGGGGGGGGGGGGGGCAAGGGAATTATAGATATCTAAAAGATCCGGGATTTTCGGGAGTTAACAAGAAAATTTATAAATTTAGTTAAAAAATTATCTAGTTTTCCCGAACATTATTGCTATTTTGTAATTCCTGATTTTAGGCAGCTAAAATGAAATAAAAATTTAATTTTCACCTAAAAAAGTAGTGGTGTCTGCCCCCGTCGCGCCCCCCCCCCCCGATTCGCCGCCACTGAATGCGTTAACATGGTGTCCTGTTCTTTTCGGCACTTCAGTGTCACATCGACACTTGCAGCTGTTGGACATTGCGTTTGCGACTACACATTCCTGTCATTATTGCTTGGTTGATAACATAATATAAATATTTCGCTAGGGAATAAACAAAATCATAGCCTTATGTACCCATTGTTTATTTTCAACCGCTATTTAGAAATTAAAGAAAAGTGCGTAATAACAGATGATAATTCAAATTCTGAGTGAAAAATTAAAACTGTTTTAAATGAAACAATACACTGTATTAGGATGCTGATACACTGTATAAGAAACGCCCACAAAACGTGCGAAAGCTTCTGTAAATATGGGTAATCCAATTGATTCTTTTATCTAACTGAATAATAAATTACAGGGCAAGAAATTATTTTCAATCAGCGTTAACTTAAGGGTTATTAAGGGTTAAAGAAATTGTTTTACAGTAATAACTGATGTGGAACTTTTTCTATTTCAGGGCGAATTGACTTATGAAACTCTTCAGAGCGTGAAATACTTAGACAATGTCATATCCGAAACACTGCGTCTTTATCCGCCCGCAATAAGGTAAGCTATGTCTTTGAAACAACATTATTTGGTTTCATTTTGTTCAACACATTCGTGGACAGTAGAATTTTTATGAAGACCAAAAATAGATAGGGGATTTATTTTTAAATCGATTGTGCTATCAAAATTTTGGACAGGAATATTTCTTCCAAGTGCTTACAGTATCACATTTTAATAGTTATATTCAATGAATTTTTAACACCGCATCGATACATGTCAAATTGTTCAACCAAGATGACGTAATTTCTATAGCAATCATATATTGAATACATGAATAATCTTTTATAAAACACATATAAGTTCATTATAGTATTTTTTCTCATCGTATCTTTAAATGTGTAAAAAAACTAAGAAATTCATAGATACATGAAATTTGTTTAACGAGTTTTGTGATTTGTTTATTTGCGGTAAAGTAGGATTTCCGCCTTACCCAACAACTTCCGGTGATACTGATAAGTCAATGGGAATCTTCAAAATTTTAACACTATGTTTGAAGATATTAATTGATATTTAAAGTGGAGTTTTCAAATGTTATGGCTTAAGGATACTTTGAAAATATTAAACTTCATGTTCCTATTGTTGTAGCTCTCAATGTTTACTTAAAATGAGAGCCTAATTTTGGAAAAAAGTTTCCATAATTATTTTTTATCGCTCTTTTTGGCGCTTTGTGTACTCAAGAAAAAAAAACTGATTCGAACTTGGTGCTTGATATGGAATCCAACTGGATTTGGCTATCGCTTAAATTGGATGGTTACTGGAAAACGGAAGTGAACCCTCACCAGGAAAGTCCTGTGAAACAAAAAAAATCACAAAACTTGTCCATAGGAAACAAAACTTAACTTATTGATTAGATATTAGAATCGAAATTTGCTAAACCAGATTTAATCAGACTCTATGCCAAAACTGCTGCTAGTGATAAGGTATCGACTTCGGTACCGGAAAGTTCCAGGTTCGAAGCCCGATTCTTCTGAAGATCCACCGTGTGTGTGGGCCTATCGAACGTTAAATCAGACATAATAGGCCAAATAAATAAATAAATAATATAATATAGAGAAGGAATGTATAAAATATGTTCCTTCTGATGATAGTTTACAAAGTTGCCATTGCAAAACTTCAAAATGCGAACTCAGAAAACAATAGTTATAAATCGTCATTGAGAAAGGTCATTTTGGATACACAACCAACTCTGTGCTAACCTGCCTAAAGGTCATTTTGGATATCTTTAGGATCAGGATTTTATTAATAGGTGTCAATGGAGAATGTTTCGTTATATAAATCAAAAGCGCAATCGTTCTTCACCACGTGTTATAAGTAACTTTCTTATGTGGAAGTAAATAAGAAAGCCAACTTCGTTTTTCTTTTCTTAACGTAGGACTACGTTTCTCCCATTGGGGTCTCAGGAAGGAAATTGATTCAGACGCCAAAACGCCACAAAACTTGGTATGGGAGATCCTCTATATCTCGGTACTACATATGTTAGAAACTACTATTGTCTTATATTAGAGATAAAGGGTAACAACAGAGGTTACAAAAAATAGAAAATCGGAATTGTAGTCCAGGGACTACTGCGTCGCAAAATTGGATAAAAATACGCATGAATTGTTGATGCGATCCTCTATATCTCGGTAACTACATATGTTAAAATCATAACTAATGTCTTATTTTAGAGATAAAGGGCAGCAAGTTTAGTGTGAAAAATGATACCTAGATCCATGACTGAATCAGAGCATGATAAAACAATATAATTAATTTTATAAACATGATTCAAAGGCTAAGCTTTTCTAGTATAACGAAGAATATTACATTTTTCAATGTTCAGGTGTAGCTTGTTGTCTGTGCACCACTTAAAAAGACAGTCAAGATCAATCTGCAAAAGGACAGCATCTATATTGAAACTCATTGAACTAAACAATTTCATGTTGTCAGCAAATAAAAAACACTCAGAGTACTTAAAAGCAATAGTAAGGTCATTAATGAATAAAATAAAAAACAGAGGTCCAAGATTAGAGCCTTGTGGGGCACCAGAAGTACCCAAGAACTCACGTGAAACAGCATCATTAAAAACAAAAATATGGAGTGCCCTATTACATAAATAAAAATGTAGCCAATCCGTCAGGTTAACATGAAAACCAAGACCATGCAACTTATTTAAAAGAATACCAAAATCGATAGAGTCAAATGCCTTCGAAAAGTCAGTGTGAATAACATCAAGTTGTGAGCCAATTTGAAATGAAGAAATAATCTTATTTGTCAAATAAAATAAATTAGTGGCAGTTGAACGTTTAGGAATAACAACGTGTTGAGATGAAGAAATTAGGTTCTTAACTTGGTGGAAAAGCCTTTTATGGATTATCCTTTCAAAACTCTTAGACATGGGACTTAAAATAGCAATGGGTCGATAATTTTTACAATCCTGTGCATCACCTTTTTTAAAAGCAGGAATAATTCCTGTTTGCTCCCAGACATGAGGAAATACATTTGATCTCAACGACAGGTTAAACAAGATAAGAAGGGGATAAATGAAAAACTGCGCATCTCTTGATAATAAAAGAAAGAATGTTATCCACACCAACAGTAAGATAAGATTTTAATTTCCTGATCGCCAAAACCACATCATCATAAGCAACGCTGTCGATTTTAACCAAATCACAGACACAGTTGCTATTGAACTCATATTTTATATCATAGTTTGTGCTAGGTTTGAATACGGATTTAAAATAGCCAGCAACAGCATTTGCAATATCGCCATCATTCTCATAACATACGTTATTATAATATAAACTGTTAGGTGAATTGATGTTTTTATTATTAAAATAAGACCCAAATTTTTTAGGATCCTAAATTAGATTATTTTCCGTGAGCCGCAGATATGTGTTATAATCATCTTGGATACTATACTTAACAGCAGAGCGTAGAGTTCCAAATTCATCTACTGAATCATGATTTACCCCTTTTAAAGTCAACCTTCGGACCCTGGCTTTCTTTTTTAACAATCTTCTAGTTTCAATTGAGTACCAAAAGAGAAGTCTCCTAGTAACAGTTTGTCTCAAAGGAATAGTTTGACTAAAAATATCATTTAAACAGTTATAAAAGCTAAAAACTGCTTCGTCATTGTCATTAAAATTAAGTAAAAAAAATCCCTATTCGGCAAGCTTGAAGGAAAAGGTAGATTCCTTTACTCTAATGTTACAAAAGTCATGTAAGATTACATATTGATACAGACATAGACAATGACTTTATTGTTTCTACACATTGCAATATTTACTCTGTGATTCTGTTCTCTCATGACATTTAATTTTTTACTATATCAAGGTTTTATCATTCCATTTTTCATCCCAAAAAGTTATGATAGATTTATCGATCAGCACATTGGGCATTTTTTTTATATCTCAACACATAATCATTCAACAGGTATCAGTCTTAAAGAAATAAACATCTCAGCAGTGCAAATATCTCCTAGATAACATTAAGCCAGCCTATCTGAAACAGTAACAAGAAATTGACAATTGACCGCTAGATTTAAAAATTACTTTATTTAATCTATGTTACAATATAATTGTGCGAACATTTCTTTGTCATATGGTAAAATCACATGACATGATACGCTTAAACACTAATAAAATGGGCTCATTTAGAGAATTCCCTGGTTACAGAGATAATAGTCACTAAATTCTTGACATATAAGAGAATAAAAATTATTAAACATTGTGAGTGGCAAATTTAATACGTGTGTTTAAAGCATAGGATATGAATGCAGCCAATTTGAACAGTAAATTTAAATCTCCATCGACGGTTAATACCAAATACTCAGGCAAAAAATCCCAAACAATTTTAAAGTTAAGAAGATATTTTTCAATATCAAAAAAGGATAAAGGGAACAATTATTTAAATATCTATCGTTTTTGGTTATTTTATATTGATTTTATTAAACAAATCATGGTCCTGCCATGTTTAGTTAAATATCAAATTAAAGTATTCTGCTAAATTAACCTATCATCAAATTAACTATTAAAATTATTTGATTAATTAAAATTAACTATTTACTTAATTAAGGTTAACTAATTAATTGTTACAAAAACTTCACTAAAACCTTTTTTTATGGTTCATATTATATGCCAGCAATCTTTATCTTATAATTATCTAATAATTATATTAATTTAAATAAAAATCACTGCGGCTATGTATGTATGTTCCACATCTCCTCCTAAACCACTAGGCTGATTTCAATCAAACTTTTCAAACTTTTTATTTAAGAAAAGAGAACGATCGCCTTCAACTTTTCAAAGCTTAAAAGATGCTTAAAATTTCACTTAATTAAAAATTAAGCAAGGCGTTTTTCCGTGATATCTTTCATTTCCATAAATTCGTTTCTCACATTTTAATATTTTTTCAAAATTAATTTTAAACTGAATTCATAACAATATTCTTGTTGAACAAGAATAATACGAAGAACTGTTTCCAGAAGGAAGAATGCTAAAAGAAAATTTTAAAAGTAGACGATTTAACAATTTATATCGGGACCAGCAATTGATTTATTTTCACGCTTTAAATTAATGCATAATTAAATAGTTAATTTAATTGTTTCAAAATATTCATTAAAACCTTTCATTGACTTTAGTAATTGTTAACAAAATTTGAATTACCTATATGATAAATAATAACGTATGAAGAAAATGGATGTTTTTAAAAATCGTCTGGTTCAATTGATATTCTCATTTTAATTAAAAGCGTTTCTGATCAGAAAAGGAATTTGTGCATTATAATATTTATGTAATAGTAATTTTACATTAAAAATATTAAACATGAAAACATTTTAATCCGGACCAAAGCCAGGTATATCAACTTGTTTACCGTATAAAAAGTGAAAGTGAATGCTCTGATGGGAACTCATAACTTCTAAGTAATTCTTGCTGTCAAAAAGCTTTCAATATAAAAGTAGTTTGTCATGATAAGGCGATAATTCCCCTAATTGAAATTTTCGTTCTATCTTCAATCTTAACGAAGCTATGGGGAAATGATAAATTGGGGGGAGGTATTGAATATCGCTTTTCAGCTCATAACTTATAAACAATTCGAGCAGACAAAAAACTTTTAGTATAAAAGTTGTTCGTTATCAGAAGGAGATAATTCGCCTAATTGAAATTTCTTTCTATCTTTAGTCGTAGCAGAGCTATGGGGAAATGATAAGTTAGGGAGGGGATTGAAAATGGCTTTTTAGCTCATAACTTCTAAGAATTGTGGCTATCAAAAAAGTTTCAATACAAAAGTTGTTTGGTATGATAAGGCAATAATTCGCCTAATTTGAATTTTCTTTCTATCTTGAATCGTAAGGGAATTATGGGAATATGAAATTTTCAGTCCCCCACCATTTCCACCCCCTTTGAGCTGGTTAGCCCATCTACGAACTCGGCCGAGATTTTCACCGTCCTTACAATATATCCGTCGCCAGTTAAAATCTAATCAAAATTACTCTAGTTATCGTGTTTATATATATACTTCTCTACTACTAATAATAAGGAAAAGAACATTTTGCCCTCTATTGTCATAAGTATTGGAGCTACAAGAATGAAACAGAGCGGAAGAGACTGCAAATGACGAGAGCTTTCCAACAAGGGATAACATGCATAGGTTGAAAGACATTTTAAGTTGGGAGCAGAGGAGGAGAAGGGAGGAAAAATCACTTTTCAGATCATAACTTCTACGCAATTGTAGCTATAGAAAAAGTTTCAATACAAAAGTTGTTTGTTATGATAAGGCAATAATTCGCCTAATTTGAATTTTCTTTCTATCTTCAATCGTAAGGGAATTGTAGGAAAATGAAAATTTCCACCCTCCACCATTTCCACCCCCTTTGAGCTGGATAGCGCATCTACGAACTCGACCGAGATTTTCACTATCCTTTCAACATATCCCACGCTGGTGTTAAATTTAGATCAAAATTGCTCCAGTTATCGTGTTCACAAGATGACATGGGAAATAGCGTTATATATATATATATATATATATATATATATATATATATATATATATATATATATATATATATATATATATATATATATATATTAGGCAGAATGATTTTTAACTATAATAATATAAAAGAAAGTAATACGAGTGATGATTGCAAGTGTTTGAATTATAATGATTTCTTGAATAAAGATCATGGACATGTAATCACTGGAGATTTGAATATTGTTGGAAATGAAAAACTTATAGAATTAATGAGTAAAGGTACAAAGCATCGAATGACTATAGCTAATAGTAATGAAATTATTAAAAATCAAATTAAAAAAGATATTGAGAAATTTATATTAATTATGGCAATAAAACATAGTCTGCCTCTAGAGGCATTTAATGAATATAGACATAAAACATTATTAGATCTTTTTAACTATAATTTTAAATCTAATGATTTTAATAGATATCCTGATATTAAAAAGCATATTAAAGAATTGCAAACAGATTTTGTAGTAGTCTATATAGACAAAGTGCCCAGTAATTTTGCTATAATTTGTAAATATTTTTACAAAAAAATACTTAATGATCATATTATTAATAGTGATATTTATAAAGAGACAAAATTAGCTGAAAAAGAAATTTCTAATAGAATTCAAGCCTTCCATAAAAAATTGGGAATTAATTATATTAAAAAAGATTATCCTCACATCTTTCTTACACCAAAATTTCACAAGAGTCCTCTTAAATTTAGAAGTGTTACTAATGGCTGCAATACTTATATTACAAAATCAGGCAAACTCTTGCAAAAATACATACAGACAGTGATAGAGAATTTAAATAAGCAAAAAGAGACAATTATAGTAAATAATAGTGTAGAGATATTAAATGTAATTAAAGATGTAGAAATATCTAGTGTACATACTTTTGACTTCCAGGATTTATTTAATAGTATAGATATTGAAGATTTGACTAATACCCTAGTAAATATACATAAAGATTATGATCTTAAAAAAGATATTAACATTAATAATTTTAAAAATCTTATTAATCTTGTTCTAAAAGAAAATTATATCTTTTTTGATAATAAGATTTTCCATCAAATTAAAGGATTACCTCAAGAAGGCTCAGCTAGTAATAGTTCAGCAAATATTTATTTTCACTATTATGAGAAAGATTTGACTAATAATAGCCATAGTATATTATTCCGCTATATAGATGATTTAATATTATTCAATAAAAAATAGGCCTTAAGCCACATATTGACTTCTATCCTGATTATTTAAAACTTATAAAAACTAATGACAATGAATTAGCTGCAGAATTTTTAGATCTAGATATTAAAATCATAGATAATAAATTAGTAACAGATATCTTTGATAAAAGAAATGCATTTAATTTTCAAATTAATAAATTCCCTTTTTGGAATAGTAATCTCAGCATTTCTGTCTTCAAGAATTTAGTAAAAAATTATATAATTAGAAATAATAATTTAGTAACAGACATTGATATTAGAATTAAGAACATAAGAAATTTTTATTCCTTTGCCCTGAATTATGGAATGCCTATAGGTTTTCTAAGAGTATATATAGATAAGAAATATTTAGGTCATTTAAAAAAAAAAACACTCATAATGGTTTATAAAAGAATATTTTTATTTCTTTGTTAGTGGGATAGTGTTTTCACATATTTTACTCGTAATGTGTAGTTTTATTCAAATTTGGCTATTGAGTTATTTGTTTCAGATTTATTATATAGATGGCGCCAGGATCTTTCATGTGAAAATTTCCTTTTTAATAGACAATTTTAACTATTTTCCAATATTTTCTAGATAACTAAATGTATTATATTTTTTAATATGGTTTTGAGAATTTTAATATAGGTATCTTACTAATTCATGGTATCAAAAATTAATTATATTATTTGGTCAATTATGCTGATTCATGGTAAGAATTTTGGTTGTGGCAACATGTGATGTCAATGTGCGTGGCGGGCTATATTGAAAGAGATGAATTCTGGGAAGTTTAAGAGGAGACACAGATTAGTTTATGTTTAATGAAAAGTATGGGTATTTTATTGAATTATATACTTAATGTCTTTAGTGCAATATAATGTTATTTACATATTTTTATCCTGAATTTTAGTCGTTTCTATACAGTTATGTTTTATTGTTAGGGTTAGTATAAGACTTTTCTTTCTAAATTCTTTTATTTTAGGGTAAATTACCCTGTTTGTTTTTTCAACAACAATAGTAACAGGGATGGTTTGTACAGCAAAATTAATTTAACCTGGCTAAAGCTTGTCCACAGCCAAGCTGCTATATTAATTGTTGAAAACTCCATTTACTTGGATTGCCTATTTCATTATTTTTAATAACAACAGTGTTCTTTCACTTGTTGACATATAATGCTTAAACTTGATTTTTTGTTTATGGTATCTTTAGTAATTTCAATTTATTAGATTTTATTTAAATTGAAGTATTGTTCAAATAATGACTTTTTAGTATAGGATTTGATTCTATATATGTTTTGTTTACTTTATTTCTGTATGATTATATAATAGTTTTATTTGGATATATATATATATATATATATATATAATGACTTAGAAATTTTTCCTATATTTAAAATAAATCCTTTTTAACGAGAGATATTTTTTAATTACGAAAGAATTATTCCTACTTCAATCCTATGATAAAAAACACTTCTACTCTAACTAGACTCGTAAGAGTCGCTCTCCTTCTAGAGCCTCAACTTCGGTATTTTCCCCTTTTTGGTCTTTTAAAAACTCTCAGCGTCTGCGTAATTTCCTCTCTTTTCGTAATCATGTAACGCATTGAGCAGTCACGCCGTTTTTCGGCGTAATTCTCCACTCCTGGCCATGGATTTAATATTCTCCTAATATTTTAAA
>BGPR01000903.1:24805-54433 GCA_013235015.1 Araneus ventricosus
ATAAACCACTATATTAATTGCCCATTGTAGCATTTCTCGAAAGTATTTTCATAAACACGCAAATAACTTTTGGATTGACTTAATTTTATTAAATTTATAACTGTCATAAATTTTATCATTTAATGATGCTAAAATTTTGAGCACTTCGCTGCTCACACTGTTGAAAACTTATGAAAGTTATTTGTGTGCTTTGTTTCTCTAATATTTCTTTTTAATAAAAATGTATTTATCAGCTGGAATAATTCAAAAATTGTTATGAGGACCAATATGACACCTTATTTCAAAAAATTGCCGATCCTGTTCGAAATTAAATGGAAAGCTCCAGAAAAGTGCAATTTTCAAAAGTTTGTTTACACATTTCAAGAATAGACAAGACAAGAAACATATCTGTATTTGATTCGCTTTTCAAAGCGCACACTTTAGCACTTTCACGGAACAGACAAATTTTTAAAATAAAACGAACATTAATCACGTGACTGCAATTATATTATAATTTTGCTGGTTCGATCTTCGAAATACAGACTCGTGACAAACTAAGCTTAACCCGGATAGATACGGCGACCATGGAAAATTGGGGTTTTATTATTCATTAGGTTTTATTCCAGTGTCATTCATTTTTAAATATAATTTAGTAGAAGTCAAACTTAACCGGTAATAAGACGGAACAGGATCAGCAAGCAGGTGTAGTCAGTAAGCTGGTGTAAAAATATTAAAAGTAATGAACTGTTTGAAATATCCACGTCTTTTCCTAACAGGTTCTCCACGAGGAATTTCGATTTTTGGAAGAAAAGAAATGTTCCATTCGCAAAACCTTTCCCTGTGGTGGGATCCATCATGGAAACCATGCGAAATGTAAGTGGAAATTTTTTATTTCTTTCGTTTCTTTTTTATTTGTGTTCAGTTTCGCTATGTGTGATAGTGTCTGATTGATTAGATATGCTAAAGATAGAGGTGCAGTGCTCATCGATGTAGCAGTAAATAACAAACGGTGCCTATATCACTCTTGTCTTGTGAAGTGTTTTGGTAGGATAAGTCTCCCTAACTTGAATAAAGATTAAACCACATCGAATTAAGATATTACGGGGCATAGTATGTCAAATTATAGCTTTAAGTATGCTTAAATTTAGGAATATTTTAATTTCTCATACTTTTAAAAGTAAATTTGAAATCCGCAGAGGAAAGAAAAATGAATAAGTTACCTCAGAGCCCCCAAACATATTCATCTACACATCCTCACAATGGCTCTTTAGATTGGAATGGATATCCCTTCCATTACACCATAAGACCAAAGGCCAAATAGGGATGACACTCACAAATCACCAACTGTTTCAGAATTTGAAAAATTCATCTTGGGATAGGCCTCCCTAGTTTCTCCTACTGATTTTCATTTCTGTTCAATTTCACTATGTGGCATATTGCCTGATCGATTAAAAATATTAGAAATAGAGTGAACTAATGTAAAAATTAATCTTTATTTTTTCATTTATTAATGGCGAATCCAGGTTTTAGGTCTATCGTCTTGACGAATTTGTGGTTGTAGCTTGTGTTAAATCTTATATTGTTGTCAACTCCCGAAACATATAAATACTCGATATGATTTTCCAGAACTATTATGCATCCAATTAGCGTGTGCAGGATGAGTACGCACATTATAAACAAAATAAACTTTAATAAAACATAACAAAAGATTTGAAATGAAATTAAAGTAAATAATCAAAGTTAAGATCTGGCCATTGCACAGATGAGTCAAAAAGAGAATTCCAAAGATGATGCAAGAAAGTTTTTATATTACTCATATTTTTACGCACGCAGAAATGAAGCGCTGTTGCCACAAATTTCAAACCTCATGGCTTATGTAAACCAAAACACTTCACATATTTTACTCACCAGACAATAAGAATAATAAATAACAATTCAATATTTTCGATAATTTAATAAAATATACAATGAAATAACTAGAAAAAATGCTTCCGACTTTCGCAACGCTATAAGCACTAATCTAATGACTACAACAGTGGGAAAATTTTCGAACCTGTCAAGCCAGGAAGCAATGTTGTCAATTTTTTTAAAGGGAAATTAGAAAAAAAACAGCTGTAGTGATTTCAAATAATATGATGAATTCTGGTTTAAGTCCCATAGCACCCTGTGAATTCCCCACAGACATCCATAAATACTGTCGGTTTAAAACTCAATCACCAAATCAATCTAATTATGTGACTAACAAATTATTTGGGTTGAAATGTAAATAACGCAAAGAATTTGTTTGTATTTCCAAATTATTAAAAAAAAGATTTCGTATTACGATCAACTGAATTTTCAGTTGTTTACATACACTGGAATAATACATTTCGTAAAATGTTCCTTAACTTTAATTTTCAAATGATATTCGAGAAAATGCAATTTAAATAATGTATTAAGTTATAAGTGTTCATGGTATTCAGGATATTCCATTTTATTAAAATTCAATGTTACTGTTCGAAGATTCAAATTAAAAAAATATCAGTTTGTACAAGAATCCTCATCATTTAGCTTCTCTTAAAGAGAAACTGAAATTCACCTCACTGAAATTCCGACAGCTTTCTGAATTTCAATGGGATTCAACTGGAAATTTTTGTAAAGTTGCTCTGTGTATCTGGCTTTGAAGTTATGAAAGAAAAGTTCCACTGCGTCTCGCACATGCGCAGTAAGAAAATATTTAGTACAAACACTCATATTTCCTGTAATATTCAACGTATTCGCTTCAAAGTTTAAAACAATACTTCTGTAACATATTGTCAAGTGTTCTGCAAATTTCGAATAATTTGAATGAAAACTCTGTATGTTATAAGCAAAACACATGCGGAAAAATTTGGGACTTTTTAAAGAAACATTTATATCTTCCCGAATATTTGTGCTATGCTTACGAAAATGCATTTAAATATTATGCACATTAAACCATAACCATTGATAAAAGTTGCATCTCGTTATCAGCTTTCTGTGAAACAGGATGGGTGAAACTCCATTTTCGCCTTCATCCCTTTCTGGTGGTCCCCCTAATTGCCCTCGTTACCGAATCTTCGCTGTAATATGTATATGATACTCTATTGAATGTCACACGATTCTCCAGAACTGATTTCGAAACATAGTTTTCGTATTAATTGCAAATTCCTCGCATTAAACGAAATATTCCTTAAGGTATCCGACTGGTTTAAAATCGTCGTTTTTGATGAAATTATCAAAAAAATTTTCATGACTTAATTTTGTAGCCTGTTTAATCAGCTTTCTAAAACTGTCTCACTTTTTACTCTACATGAATTACAAATGGAGTTACAGCTGTTTTATTACTGAACTGTAAGCATTATTTTAAGTTGCATGAAAACTTTAAATGCGTTTTCTGAGAAATGATATTTTTGAGGAAAACTGTTGACCATAACAATGATTTCTCAAAACGTTATTCAAGTATTGATATGAAATTTTTTGAGATTGTTTCCTGTAATATGCTTGATGTTTTCCTCTAAAACATAAGGTCAATTTTAAAATCAAGTAATATGTTTAAGTGTTTAAATAAAAACTAGAAGCATTTTTTATGGAAAATTACCAATTTGGTAACTATGTTCATCTATATCTCAAAACTATTTTCAAGTACAAGAAAAAGTTTAGAGCATAACACAGATAACTGTCATAAAAATGTACTCCTACAAGGATTTATGTATATTTAGAATATCATTTTGTCTATAGCTGTTAGCGTAAGGCAAATATTTTAGTCATTTTTCTTCAAATTTCTCAGTTTTAAAAAAAACATTATTTTGAAAGCTTAATTTTACAATATTTTCATAGTTTTAAAACATATGCAGTTGAAAAATAACATTAAAAAATATATATAAGTTATTTTTCAAAAAAATGTCTCCGAACACAGTCGGATACCTTAAATTTTGTATGCCAGCGTATAAGATAATGATTTTTTTAGGCACAGATATTTTAGAATTTTAAATTTGTCATGTTTTATTTCCATTGTTTCAGTTTTTCAGAGTGGTCCATGCTTTATACATATTAGTGACAAAAATGCATTTAAGATACACTCACTGTCAGTATAAATGATGATTAAAAAATACGTGTGTTATTTACCAACTAAAAGGGTCGAACTGCATTGTTACAGTTGCATATTATAAATGATTATTAATTGTTTGGTTGTATTTCAGAAAGTTACTTTTTAGTTATAAACTGGTTTGATTGCATGTGTTATTTCTCCTCTTAATTTAAGCCCATGCATGAAGTCGAGCTGAAAAGATATAAGGAACTAGGGCGCATATATGGGTAAGTGTTTATTTGTGATAATTTTAATTTGATAATTTGAATATTTGACACTTGAATATTTAATTATTACGCAAATTAATATGATCGTTTCCCAATAATTGCTTCCCTATGTGAAGAAGATGTTGCGTTGGGTCTATCCCAGTTTTAAAAAAATCTGCAGAAAATCTGAAGGTATTTGGAACATGTTTTTTTCAGATTTTCTGTAGAAAAAAAGCAAAAAATCTGAAGAAAACTATGTTCCAAATGCCTTCAGAATTTTGCAGAAAAAAATGTAGAATATCTGAAAAAAATGTTCCAAATACATTCAGATTTTTCTACAGTCCAGGTTAATTATTAATTTCATTAATATAATTTGTGATTCAACTTGTACGATGTCCGGGATTCGAACTCGCGTCACTCTACTTGCCGGGCACGAACGCTAACCACAGCGCTGCAAGAGAATATTCGCGAAGGGGATAAATTAATCTATTTGAGTTTTAGCGTCACCATAGCTCTCGTGGCTCCATCTAGTGGCGTAAAAGCAACCAAGGTCAGAATACGTGTTTCAAAGTCGTAGAGATGAGTAACAGATGAGATTAGTAATATTTTTGTTCAATAATTTAGATTCTCAGTTTCAATAAATTCGTTTTCACCTTCTATCTTTCTGGTAAGCCTTCTCTCCATCCAAAGGGCGCAAGCGCCACTTCTCCCTTCTTTTTGGAGGAAAATAGCTAGTCAGAAAGACAGTTGGAAAACTAATTGGAAATTAATTAAATTATGGGGGAAAAGTTTAAAATGGTAAAACCTCAATTATTTATTTTAAAGATAATTTTGGAATTCATTTTTTCAGTGGCATATTTAAAAAATTTAGTGCCTAAGACAATTTTTGATTGGGAAATTTTTTAAAACTCCTGTCTGCTGTAGAATTAAACAATAATGACAATTACATTCTAATTTCGTTTTATATTCTTTGGAAAATAAACCTGCAATATTAGAGAATATGGTGAAAATAATGTATTTAGAGAAATGCAGATATTATAAAATTGCAGTTAAATCTTCAAAAAATCAACAGATATTGGTCAAGTTTAATGATTTTGGGAAAATCTGCCAAATAACTGGAAATTGAATTGAAGACAAAATGCAAAATCTTAAAAAATCTACAGGATTTTTAAAGAAAAAAATAAAAATAAATATTTTTTTCAGATTTTATGCAGATTAAATTGAAGAAAAAATGCAGATAACTTACTTGTACGACATCACTTCCACATCATAAAAATGTCTCGTTTTGAACTTCGTTCAGAGGTCTAGCGTGTTGGACAAAGCTCTTGTCAACCCCAAGCAAATAATACCCCTTAGGTTTTGGATCAGAGTGAAAGATAGCTAAGGAGCGTTTTCTGATGTCTCTTCCACTATGCCCGCTACTCTGTTTAAATCTATGAGCCCTAATCCGCCTCAAACCGCCCCATTCAACAGAGGCCGGACTTAGGCGGTTTCTGGCGCCTGAGTGAATTTTACGGGAGAAAAGTCGTTCCTTTCTTTGTTGACAATTGATCGCGCAAACTTGGGTGTCGTCCTCCTGGAATTTCTGTAAAGAAAGGAAGGATTTCATTCTGGTTTCGAGAACGAAAATTTACTTCAGTTTTTGAAGTACTGAAATTCTCACTCTAGCAGGGTTCAGAGAGTTAAACAATCGAAAAGAAAGAAATTTGCAGGGACATGAAGTGGTGTTTCGTCTTGTTCTTATACAATCACCACGTCAGACGATGATTAAAGACTTTTTAATTGATCTCTTACATGCATGCTCAAATGTTTTATAATTAGTACTCAAGACACAAATTGTGGCTTTCTCTATCGAAACCGTAACTGCATCGAGCAAATTTTAATTACTGAAATAAGTCTTAATGTTAAAAAATGCTCTTAAATCACCATCTTCTGACTCACTGCCTGCGACGATTCTGAAACTATAGAATTTTTTCAGATGTCACTGTGTGCGCCTAAGAGTTCACCCTTTGTGCTCATTATTAACATTGTGTGCAGTGATGTGGGGTGGGTAAATACCCAGTGGGTAGGTAAATATTTTTTGGGTATATACCCGGGTATTTACCCAAGGCCTGGGTAAATACCTAAAAACTGGGTATTTTGCGAAAAAAAAACTTTTCGAATGCTGATTCACAATGAAACATACAAACTTCTATAAATACCCAACAACTTCATATTTTGTAAGAAAAAAAAGTATTTGTGAATGACGATTCAAAATTAAACTTAAAATTTATAAATACCCAAAACTGGGTATTTTACAAAAAAGAGTATTTGAGAATGGTGATTCAAAAAGAAATATTAAATTTATAAATACCCATACACTGAATATTTTGCTAAAAAATGTATTTGTGAATGGTATTTCAAAATAAAACATATAAAATTTATAAATACTCTTAACTATATATTTTGCAAAAAAAAAAAAAAAAAAAAAATGCATTTTCGAATGGTCATTCAAAATGAAGCATAAAAATTATAACTATCCCAAAACTGGATATTATGCAAAAAAGGTATTTGCGAATGGTGATTCAAAATTAAACAGATAAAATTTCAAAAAAATGGGTATTTTGCAGAAAAAGAAGTATTTGCGAAAGGTGATTCAAAATGAGATTAAAAAAAATAAGTAAGTACCCCAAAACTGGATATTTTTTTAAGTATTTGTGAATGGAGATTCAAAATCAAACATATAAAATTTATATGCATAATACATAGTTTATAATTTTTTTAAAGTTTTAACTAAATTATAAAAAAACCCAATTTCTAACAGGATTCAGAATAAAGTATTCTAGAACTTAAACGGGATCGGGGGATAATTTAGTTTTTCCGGTTTGAAGCTATGACACTTACAGTAGAGTAATAATTTTTAACACAGTTTATGTTATACTAGTCGCCTTTGGCAATCATCTTTTCACCGGGAATATAATTTCAAATGACTTTCTTATGCATTATTTGATATTCATGGTTCCTTTAACAACGTAATTTGGAACTTCAAATTGCGATAGAGATTTAACCCGTGTTCTTTACGTAGCCTTGCACTTGTTCTGTTCCTTGTCTATTTGAAACTCCCTATTTAGATGTTACTTGACTCAAGTAACATCTAATTGTATGTAATCGACACGAACTATAATTTAACAAACTTTATTTCAACATCGAAATAGTAATTTACTCACATTGCCGTGCTGGAAGTCAAACAGTTTTGTTTTGGTTTAGTGAATACATAGTCGTTTACTTTACGTGTATTAATATTACTACATATTTTACGTTAAAAGTGAAAAAAAGGAGAAAGTTACCTGCTTGAAGCTTTTAATGTTAAGAAAGGATAAAAGTATCCAATGTAAGTACTGTAATGTTGAGTATAAACATGCCAATCTAAGCAAAATGGAGAAACACGTAAAAAATATTTCAAAAGTTCTATTGGATTAAAAAAGGTTTTGAAAGGGCTAAAATAGATGATGAATTTTTTTAAATCAAATTCCAACCATGATAACTACATCAAATTTAGAGTTTCAAGAATATTTAATTATTGTTGTTTATGATCCAGATGAATCCCATCTAACCAGGAAACTTTGTGTGAGTGTGTGTATCTAATATATCGTCAAATAATACAGAAGTTTCAGCAACAAAAGAATTCAAATTTCTTGTTGCTGAAATTTTGTTACAAAGCTCACTTAACGTTGTTGAAAGTAATATGAGTGAATATTACTTTCAGAATAATTCTCTTTTAAAAACTGTTAGAACTTAAACATCTGCTAACTTTTCATCAGCAATATCTAGTACTTTGACTAATTAATCCAAAAAGAATGATAAACAATTATATCTTTCATTTTAGTTTCTATTATCAGCTGTTTATCATTTTAAACCAAACTCATTATTTCTTTTTTTCATTTAGTTAAAATAGCTCTCATTTTTAAAAAGCAACAAATACATTATTATTCCTTTACTCATTGTATTAAAAAAGGATTGACATTTAAGCCACGCATTTTATGCAAGATCTATGATACAGTATTGCGTTTTTGTTTTTTCTGATTCATTTTTTTTAGCCTTTATATAATTTAAAAGGTTCATAAAACTATATTTCTTTTTCTTATCTTACCTAATGCTCAATGTATATTCTATATATATTTATATTATATATAGAAATCATATTTCACAGCAGTGCCTGTATTTTATCTCAATAGAGTTAATTGAAAAATAAATACCCAGGTAAATACCCATTTTGTGTATTTACCCTGGTAAATACCCTGGGTATTTACCCTTAAAAATAAATACCTGGGTATTTTACATCACTGATTGTGTGCCATTGTTTTTCATTTCCAGACACTTCGAAGGCAGTCGGCCGCTTTTGTCGGTGGGAGAACCCTCTCTTCTGAAGAACATCTTCGTAAAGGACTTCCACATCTTCCCAAGAGGAAGAGTGAGTAAAAACTGCATTTACACCGGGACAGTCTCTATCGACAGTAAAAGTCCAAACAAGATAACGTGACCTTTGAAACAGTAGGAAAGTGGAGATGTGAATGGGACAACGATTTGCTACAATTCCTTTTTTCACCATTTCTGAGCTGGTATTTATAGGAATTTCGAGTGGCCATGTGATCTTGATGTTGTCACGTGGCTTCCTATTGTGGATAGTGATTGTCCATTGTAACTGCAGCTTAAGATAAATTTCGAGGATATTTTCAAGTGAATAGAGGGACGAACGAGATATTAACTGTTTCCTCTTCCTATTGCAGGTGTTCTCCACCAGCGATCAGATCATGAAATATGTCGTGTCCAACCTTCAAGGAGAGGACTGGAAGAGAGTTCGAAGCATCATTTCTCCCACCTTCTCCACAGGAAAAATCAAAAGGGTGAGTAATGCAACGGATGTCTGAACCAACAATTAAAAGGGGCTTTTGTCTTTTTCTTGCCTCCACTCTGCTCTGTTTCACACCCACTGGGCTTCTGTGTCGATTAGAAGTTGTACATGATGGATTTTTCCCCACATTTTAAAATCATTCCATATTGACCCATGACTCCATAATCAAAAACGTTTATAGTGTGTTTTGCATTTTCAGCTGCTCTCACGAAACTTCTCCTCCATCATTTTAACCTCCTCAATCATAGCATCATTTTTAGAACTCACAAGAAACAACACTTTTTCAGTTTCCAACATGTTGATTGAAATTCTTCTAGATTTCAAAGCAATTAGAAATATATTTTAAAAAATTAAATTTATTTGCTACAGCGATGATGAAAAAGGATGGAAGAGAATACAATGGATGCGTGTTTTTCATCGGGATACCACATGCATAGGTTAAAAATCAGTCGAAGTTAGAGGTTAGAAAACACTTTTCAGCACATAACTTCTAAGCAAGAATAATGCTTCTTCTAACCAGGGCCGTCTTAACAAATTTGAGCGCCTTGTGCTAGAATGATTTGACGTCCTATCAGAGCCATAAGGAATTAACCAATGAAAATACGTAACTAATAATACAATTGAGTGAACATTAACCTGTTCTGGGAGTAAAGACTTAAAATTTTACATATCGGCTCCTTTTCAAATTAGGATTTTGTGAGCCTACTTCCTACACCCCTGATCGTGTGCATGATTAGTTTTATCGGTTATATTTTATAAAAGCAATTTTTCAATTCTCTTCAATATATTTATTAAATTCAAAAATTTAATAACATATTTAGTATTTAAATGGCTGTCTAGTTAAAAGCCCTAATCATCTATTTTAACATATATAAATTACATTTAATTAGGCTCCTTTGAATCAAAGTTGCCACTGGCCTATAGCCTAATTAGCCCAATGGATAAAACAGCCCTGCTTCTAGCTTACAGATATCGAAGTTTTTTCAAAACAAAGATTGCTTGTTATGATGAGATGATAATTTGCCTAATTTGAATTATCTTTTCATCTTCGAGACTTATGGAGATATGAAAATTTCAAACCCTCTCCATTCCCGCCCGCTTTCAGCTGGATAGCCCATCTACGAATTCATCCGATATTCTGAAAATTATAATGTCATGAGAAACATTTCAACAGGTAGTATTCCTACAAGGAATCTGTAACTAAAGACTGATAATAAATACTATATATAAAAAGAGTCACATGTCACTAATTGTGCACACTGTAGAAACTAAGCAAAAAGTAAGAATTATAATTGTTACATGTAAATAATAACCAAAACAAGTATATATATTTCTTGGTTTATTTTGGCGGGATATCTAGAACGAATTAATCAAATTCCCATAAAACCTGTTGAAAATCGATCGCAAAAATAGTTCACAAATAGTTTCTGTCATGAACAGTATTGTCCTCTTAACCAATTACTCTTTGTGTTTAACTATGGTCTTTTTTCCACAGTATTAATCAAATAAAAAATTAAAATCTACATTTTTGTTTATGTATACCTGGTTTATGTATACTTTTTGTTATGTATACCTTTACAGATGATGGGTATAATGAAGGAGTCCTCTCAAACTACTGTTGAGAACATCAAAGCTTTGATCAGGAAGGGAGAGCCGATACACGCCAAGAGGTCAGTAAATATTTTGAGAATCAAACAATTGCGTAAGCATTTTTCTTACATGAAGTTCTATAAGAATTTAACTTTCTTCGCAAAATATCTTAAAAAATTTAGGGAATGTGACTTAAATCCTTCTTATATTCTCCTTCGGGAGGAGTCGGGCGTGGCCGGTGATGGCTAAAAGGACTCCGACCTCAGTACTCGAGCTGTCGCAGCGACTGCCATTCAACAACCCTGGTACGCCAACTGGCATGACAGGGTTACTGAGGGGGAACTCCATGCGAGCCTTCTTATACAATGACTTGGCCGGTGATGGCTAAAAGGACTCCGACCTCAGTACTCGAGCTATCGCAGCGACTGCCATTCAACAACCCTGGCACGCCAAATGGCATGACAGGGGTAACTCCGTCTGAGCCTTCTTATACAATGACTTGGCCGGTGATGGCTAAAAGGACTCCGACCTCAGTACTCGAGCTATCGCAGCGACTAAACTAAATAAACTAAATTAAATACCCACGCCGAACCTGCCCACCCAAAGGGTTTAGGGCCAAAAGGGACGGCGGGGAAATGGGACCCCCAAGCACGTCGGCGGAACGACGGGCCCCGGCCCCAACGGAACAGATTTATTGAGTCAAATTAAGAATTTCCACAAGCATTACCCAATAACAAGGGTAGTAATTAAAAAACATAAGAACAATCAATAAAAATGACAAACACACGACGCCAACAGGCGGGAAAGGTAGACACATGTACCTGTACATACTATGCCAACAATGGCAGGTAAAAAGTACAGCAAATAAATTTATATCAAAATGATAGAAAAGATAAAAGCCTTTGTACATACTGTGCCCAGTAACAAGGGCAGCAATTAAATACAGTATAAAAATAAAGGCATAAAAACAGGTCTGAGTAAAAACCTCCTTACGGGCACAGCCCGGTAAAAGCGGCATGCTGTATATATTCATGTATCATAATAATCAAATTTGCAAGTACAAGGTACAAATAAAGACAAATAATAAAAACAACAATTAAAAATTACGAAAACAGCCAAGGGAAAAATCTGGTTGATGGCAAACTTGATCAGTGGCAAAATATATAAAGAAGAAAACCCATGAAATTCAAAGTTAAAAGAGCTGATGAAATGCATATTTACAGATGATGGAGCGAAAGACATTTGATGAAGCACAAGTTAAAACACTTGTAGCCAAGAGCCTCACACTATCCAAATTACTAAAAATTTGTATAATCTGCAAAAAGAGGGGCACCAAAAACTTAGCCCACACAGGGTCTCACCATTTTAATGATCATCAGTCCCGTGTTCGTATAATAAGATAGAATCCATATATATAGTTCCATGCTTTAGTCATACTATTACTCCAAGTAGTGCTCCAGAAAAATATCAAAATGGTGAAACTTATTAATAATATCTAATTATTTAAAACTGGTCAAAAAATCGCTAGCCAAAAAAAAAACTGCCACTGGCACGAACAACACACCAAATTCCACCTTTAAAAATCAAATAAGTGTAAAATAATATACACACACCAATATTAAAAAACTTTATTAAAAGAAGATCAAGCCATACTCCAATAGGAGCATCACCATAGAATAAAATCCAAAAGGGCACCAGTTCGCCAAAAATCAACCAGACCTCCAAACCCTGACTCCTACATATAAACAAATAAAATACTGTAAGTAACACACAACACACACACACACACAGACAACACATCACACACACACACAACAAAAATGAATAATTAAAAAGACAAGACTGAATTGGCAACAAGACAATAGACAAGAGTTAAAAGCCAAAAGTCGCAAGCCGTGAAAGGAGAGCGCAACAGCGCAGAAACTCAGCGTACAAATCCCAATTTATCTAAAAACATGCTAGATATAAAAAAGTAACAATTTTAAAATATTAATAGTATTTAAAAACCAAATTGCTTAAAAACCCAAGTCCCCCAAGGACAGAAGGATAGGACAGCGCCCCGGGTCATGTCTGAGCATACCACCTAAATGAGAGGGGGATCCACGGAATCGTCTTAGCTGAACAGGAAGGACTGACCATAGAAAACGGGGTCTATAACTAAAACTGGAGAGCGGCTACCAATGTGTAAAATAATTTAAGTATTTACATCTAAAAACAACAGTCAAGTAAAATGAAGTTAAACATCAATAAAAATTTAATAATAAAAGATGATAATGAAAATGAATACCTATGCAAATATACAAATGGAATATATATATGAGAATGAAATGAGTACTGAGTATAAAAAGCGGATAGGTAGAAGAGGAAGAACCTATATCCACACTTAGTCAAGAAGTAAAATTGTACTAAAAGTAAATTAAAAATAGTAAAAGGGGTAGTAAAAGACACACTACAATAAAAAATCTTAAAATCTTACCATTAAGAGTCCCCAGAGTTTGTCAGTGTATTACATATTTCAAAACTAATCTTGAACGATTCTGACATTTTCCCGATAGCCTGTTTATTACTATTTAAGTTTAAAAACCATGCTCTTTTGTGTGCGTCTGCGGGTTTTAACAAATGATAGTTTTGGGTGAGCGAGCAATCAAAGGTGTAGTGGTCAGCATCGCCCACCTGCCCACAGACGCAGAGCGGAGAATCAAGCTTTTTAAAACGATGTAGATAAAAGGGGAAAGGACCGTGCCCACTCAAAAAGAAAATTAAAATTTTATTATGAATTAAAAACTTTGGGCTAACCGCACCAATATATTCCCTTACCCTGATCCTATCGCAGCGACTGCCATTCAACAACCCTGGTACGCCAACTGGCATGACAGGGTTACTGAGGGGGAACTCCATGCGAGCCTTCTTATACAATGACTTGGCCGGTGATGGCTAAAAGGACTCCGACCTCAGTACTCGAGCTGTCGCAGCGACTTCCATTCAACAACCCTGGTACGCCAAATGGCATGACAGGGGTAACTCCGTCTGAGCCTTCTTATACAATGGCTAGCAGAATTTTTACATTTAAATCTGTAATTAAGTCGTTTGAATTAAAAAGACAAAACCCCATTGGACACACGTCAGTAACACACTGGTTCTTTAGATTCTTGTATGGATTGAAATGTCCCAAATATCTGTATCATCTGATCAGGAGTTTACATAAATGTTTAGGCCAAGTTGTTAAAATGTTCTTTTGGTTAATGAAATGAGTTGACTCCTAAAAACTACTTAGTTCATTACGTTGAAGAAGCTTTAACTTTTCTTCCTATTGTTCGTAAAGAGAGTAAGCATTCAGGGTGATTTAAAAACAACCTGACGAACTTCAAGAAGTAGTTGTACTCACTATGAAAAGCACGTTTTGTCATAACTTTCTAGGGCAGAAGTGAAAGGTTGAGGAGTTAGAGGGCACAATGCAGGTACTATTTCAAGCGGTTAACACATAAACGTGTATCTGTTTTCAGGTTAAAGAAATAAATCAGGTATATAAATTTCATCTGCAGGGGTTTAGTTTTTTAGTTATTGGTTATATTAACGCCCCGTTTTGAAGCAACACGAGGGCTATTTTGGGACGGACCTCATAATTTTGAACAGCGGTCAGATAAAATCAAACATCTTTAAGGCAAAGAACGTGATCGGCCTTTCCTGGGTTAAAGCCCATGTGGGAATTCCTGGAAACGAATTGGCCGACCAACAAGCCAAATTGGCCATAACATCCGGTGAGAAATTTGTCATTCCTGCACCCTACTCCCACCTCAAATGCCTCTTAAAGAATTACCTAGTAAACAAATGGAATGAATATTGGAATAGCTATGATTCAGCTTCGGGAATTAGGGTGAGAGGCTACATTAATCAGGTAAGCCCAAAATTTTTAATCCATAATAAGTTTTTAATATATTTTCTCAGTGGGCATGGTCCATTCCCATCTTACCTTCATCGCTTTAAATTCTTAGACTCTCCATACTGTATCTGCGGAATGTTGGGTGATGCAGATCATTATATCTTCTCCTGTTCCCTCACCAAAGAGTTCCATCTAATTAAACCCGCAGATGAACACAAAAAAGCGTGGTTTAACAATCTCTTAACAAATAGACAGGCTGTCACCAAAATGGAAAGCGCTTTCAGGACCACCAGGAACATTTGCGATACACTTACATAGGAAAGAGACCATAACTGACTCCAATGATGTCTTGAGGGTCCGTGTTACTTCTATCTTATCATATTGAAAGACTGTTCTTACTCTTTTTATCTTTTACCAGTTTGCCAGGGAATTTTCACTTGACATCTCCTCTCAGGATTGGTTTTTATTTCACACTTTCTACAGTTCAGCTTTCTGTGCTCCTGACTTCCCGCCTGTTGAGTCTTTCTTTTTTATTTTTATCATTTACATGGTTTGAGCTTTTTAAGAAATACTTTTTATTTTTTATTTAATTTTTCACTGAATGACAGTTCTATAGGTTTATAGTGCTCTCCACTTGTTTATGCGTTTTTTAACTTATTGTACCCAGTCGGTTCCTTGGTGTGGGATTCTCTCGGCGCCCTAGGGCAGCTATTGGTCCATTAGCCCCGACAATAGATGACTGTTCCAATTCCCGAGTCTCTCCGCAGTTCTGGAAACCTGTTGCCACGTTGTCAATGCCCTAACGGTTGTTTAGATTGGGGGGGGGGAATGGGCTATGCATTCTACTTTTTGACCTTGTTTTTATTTTTAGACTACAAAATGTCATTCCTTTTCCTCTCCCATTGGCCGTTTTTATCCTGTATAGGACATAAAGTAATTTTTAACTTGCGCAGTTTTACTCAAAAAAAAAACATTCTGTAATTGATAATTTGATATTCCCTTATACGAGAGACGTGCATTACCGTTGACCAACGTAATTTCTTTCTTTCTATCTCAGAAGTAATTATTATTATTAATAATTTATGTATTTTTAATTCTATGTTTGGTAGAGTTTTTATTTGTGTGCCGTTTGATGTTTGTCTGTGTTTTGTTTTTATACTATGGTGTTTTAATCTTTGACGTTTTTATATATCTGATTTTTACTGATTTTTCTGTGTTTATTTGTTTGTTTCTTTTTCAATACTTATCTATTTTTTATATATTTTCACTGTTCCTTGCTTGCCCGAGCAGTAAATCAAGCTATTCTCTCCCCACCGAGGTGGGTGGAACCATGTTTACACTCCCAGCTCTCTTGTATTTAAAATTACTGCCCCTGTTCGGGGAATGCCTGTATCATCTTATTATACCCAATAAATTTCGTCCTCCACATGCTGGTGGAGCGGCTCTCTCCCCGCTGGCCCTCTACCGGCTTTGCACCCTTTTTAGGTAGGCCGGGCCAACGTGGGTATTTTTAAGCCACACCAACTGGAGGAAGTTTGACCGCTACGTATGATTTAGCGTGCAACAGGCCTCATACATTGCGGATCTTCAGTGGAATCTGGTTTCGAACCCTCAGGCCCCAAAGCCGAGACCATACCACTAGGCCACCGCTGCCTCTCATCTGCGGGGCAGAAACTTTTTCCAATACAATAGATAATACTCCTAGTGTATTTCTTTAGTTTGCCGCTTCAGTTTTTGATAAGTTTACCGATCTCTTTTTTGTTTTCACATCCTCTTGAGACTCAAAGGTATAATTTTCTAAAAATTTTCACAAAATTCGAGATTAATACTCTTGATAGAATTATGTAAAACTATATATAATTAATTTATTAATTTATATTGCCGAATTTAATTAATAAATATACTTAATGATACTTAACAAATAGATAAGAGCATTTCACTATCCAAAGCATTTGGTAGCGAGATTTAAGGCCATAGAATGGAAAGAAACCTTTATTGTACGCTAGTGTCCAAAAATAATGCACAATTTTGAAGATACTACAAAATTGGAGTTAATATGGATACTATGATTCGCAATCAGTTTCTGAGAGTAGTGGGACATTCTATCGTCGGAACTCGCATTTTACAGTGAAGATTCGGTCACGAGGCAATTGGGGGGCGCCAGAAGGGGATGAAGGCGAAAACGGAATTTCACCCATCCTGTTTTACAGAAAGTTGATAACGAGATATAACTTTCATCAATGGTTATGTTTGATGTGCATAAAATTTATATGCATATCCGTAAACACAGCACAAATATTCGAGAAGATATAAAGGTTTTCTTGAAAAATCTCAAATTTTTCCGCGTGTTTTTTGCTTATAACATAAAGAGTTTTCATTCAAATTATACAAAACTTCCAGAATACTTGACAATATGTAAAAGAAGCATTATATTAAAATTTGAATTAACCAATTTAAATATTACAGGAAATATGAAATTTGTACTAACTATTTTTTATTGCGCATGCGCGAATTTTAGCATAATTTTTCTTTCACATTTTCAAAGCCAGATATATAGGGCAACATATATAAAAATTCCAGTTCAATACCATTAGTATTGAGAAAGATATCGGGATTGTAACATGGTGAATTTCGGAACACACTAAGAGAAGCTAAATAATGAGGGGTTTTCCAGAAATTAATATTCTTGAATCTTGAATCGTCGAAATCTAATTTAAATTATGTATTTAACGTGAGTATTCAGTATATTCAACTTTCATAAAATTCAATATTACTGTTCGAAGATTCAAGTTTCTAGAATATCAATTTGTGGAAAATTGTAAGCACATCAAACATAACCATTGATGAAAGTTTCATCCTCGTTATCAGCTTTCTTTCAAACGGGATGAGTCGAAATCCCTTTCCGTCTCCCTTTTCATCCCCTTCTGGCGCCCCCCCCAATTGCCCACGAGACCGAATCATCTCTGTAAAATCTGAGTTCAGACGGCAGTATGCCCAACGATTCTCTGAAACTGATTGCGAACCATAGTACCCACATTAACTCCTATTTTGTAGTATCTTCAAAATTGTGCATTATTTTTAGACACCAGTTTAAATAAAACGCAAATGTCCATTGAAATGGACGCTGGGTGTCAAGAGGTTATAGGTGCATTCCGCAAATAAAATTCTGTAGAAAATGAGCTTTATTTTTTCCCTTTCAGAATGTATGGCGCCTTCACTATGGATGTGATTGCGAGTTCTGCCTTCTCCACGAAAATCGACTCCCACAATGACCCTGACAATGAATTCGTGAAAATGGCCCGAAAAGTTTTCTCCGGCAACATAAACTGGAGATTCATCGCTCTTCGTAAGTAGAATATGTTCATTCTGTGTACTATTGAAAGCAAAAATTCTTAAAGTTTTTCTATCATGTCCACAGTTGATGAGGGAAAAATTTTCTTGTTCCCGTTTTCGCCTGAAATATAGTACTTTGTTAAGAACTCAGAATCGGAAACTTAAAACCAACAGCATTTATCAATTAATGATAAGCAAAAAAGAAACGTAAA
The DNA here is from genome assembly GCA_013235015.1 of Araneus ventricosus. Classification (NCBI taxonomy): domain Eukaryota; kingdom Metazoa; phylum Arthropoda; class Arachnida; order Araneae; family Araneidae; genus Araneus; species Araneus ventricosus. The sequence continues at coordinate 42,984 of BGPR01000903.1, forward strand.
TTTAAAATAGTTTTCCGAACATTTTAATAATGTGTTTGCGAATTATTGATTTTTGAAGTTGCTTCGGATTTCTGATCTACCCTGTATGCACATATGCTATTTCATATTTTTCTGAAAGATACTGGAAAGAAATTATATTTCCGAATCAAGTACTCAAAATCTTATGTTTCAAAACATGTTAATTGTTTCCTTGTAGTTGTGTTTCCCCAACTCCAAAAGTGGCTGAGGATCTCTTTTTTCCCAGCTGATGTTTGCAATTTTTTTCGGGATGTGACTCTCCAGATTATAGAAGAAAGAAAGAGAACGGGTCAGGTGAGTGGAATCGATGATGATACATATATCATTAAGTGACTGTCAAAAATAATTAGTATAATTTTAAGGTATTCAAATTACTCTATGTGATAGTGAGCACAGTCCCAGAGGTAATGGATTCACTTAAAATATCTATCTGGCAGGAAACACCTGCGAAGAGATAGATAGACCAGTTTACATGGTTAAATTTAGTTATATTAGCGCCTATTTCTGGGACAGGCTTCATAATTTTGGAGCACGATTAGATGACAAGGACATAATCTTAACCAGCCCTCCCACATTAAATTTCCACGTCAATCAGCGATAGGACTTTTAAACAGTAACAAATTTAAAAAGCATTAGGCCAGTATACTGCATTTCTTTGATTGAATCGGGTGTCGAACCTGAGACCCATAGAACGCGAGGCCAAGACAATGGCATAGCGACCTTCCATTTTACAGGAAAAGGCGTCTCTGAAGAACGCTTTCTCCTGTCGTGATAAAGACTTCGTCAAGGTATATACGGTGAGACGGATGAGGATGATGATAGACCTTATAACAAACGTCAGCAGAAATTACAGATCGTATTGGAACTTATCTTGGCATTACTATTAGATTTTACATCTCTGATACTATGATCCCCCCGGGGGCACTGCGAGTTCACGGATGAGTAAGAGGGCACTCGCTTCTCCTGGGGGTATAGTAATGGAGGGCTACCTTCTCCAGTGATAGTACGTACCTCCTTCGGGAGGGGTCGGGCCATAGCCTGGTGATAGGCTATTAGGAATCCGGCTTCAGTACTCGAGCTGTTCCAGAGGCTGTCATTCAGATGACCCGGATCCTTCGGCCGGGCGTGGGTAGATCGAGATTTTCTGTCACCTCTGATACTAAGACACTGTCGAGTTTCAGTATATTATTATCGGTCAGGTCAAGTTGAATATGACTACTCGCAAGGTATTCGTGTTGGAATCAAGATTAAATGAAATTTCATTGCGGAGTGTGAATCGACATTTTCATCGCAAACAGAACCACATGACATCAGAGGTAAATTTTGTGTCGTAACTCTGATTTCTTCAAGACGTATTTCGTTTCTCACTCGAAATTTCCTGCACTATAATTAATAAAATCGGAACTTTCACTTGTCTAGACGAGGAATGACTTCCTTCAGCTGCTGATGGACACCGCAAAAGAACTGCAGGAGGACGGGAATCCGGAGGAGAAGGAGAAGGAAAGCGATGACATCGCAGCGCCCTACGGAGGAGTATCCACCGATCACCAAGTGTTCAGGAACGTCTCTAAAAAGAGTAAGCTGGATCGCCGTATCAGAATCATTTGTTACATACACTACAACACACATACATTAAATTACATACACTACAACACACCCCTGATTCCAGAGATAAAAATCTCCGGTTTTCAGTTTGTATGGGTGTGCAAGAAAACGTTATTGAGCAAAAATTAGAATAATAATAATACATAAAAAATATATATAAAACAAATTAAATACATAAAATAATAAATCCAAGTGAATATACAAAGAGACATACTAAATACCAAACACTGTGAAGTAATGATACAGCATTTTAAATGAAAGAACAAAAGAGAAAAAACATTGCAAACAAACTTGTTGGGAGTGTTTTGTTACTGGGGGGATAGCGACCTCAATACCTGAGGAAATGTCTGAAAAATCACTGTCAATTAAAAGGTCTAATTTAAACAAGATTTCATTAGCGGTAAGGAAGTTCACTAGTTGGATGATTTTGGATCTTGGTATTTCATGGAGAGGAAGCTTTTGCGCCAATGTTCGGTGAGATTATTACTTGATTTCGACATGTGGAAAGAGACGGTCAACGGGCAGATAGTAGCAAAGTGCAGAGGGTCGCCCACTTCCCCACAGGCACAAAGGATTTTTTTCACATCCCAATAAAATGTAAAACAAGTATATGAAACTCAAGGAAGAAAGCAACAAGTTCAATTTTTTGTGGAGTGGCGGCGTAAGCGAATAAATGGCGAGCAGAAACATGGTAACATGATTAAGTTTATTGACAGAATACTGTATGTGAAAACACACTGTGTTCGACAGAATTTATAGCATCCCTTGTATATATGTGCTCTCAGTATATATATTTTTCATTTAACTACTGAAAAAACTACTATTTACTAAACTCTGCTCATCATCTAAATATGCACCATCTAAAATGCTAAGTAAACGCAATTTACACAATCTAATATGTTGAGTATACGCAATTTACGCTTCTAATATGCTAAGTATACGCAATTTACGCTTCTAATATGCTAAGTATACGCAATATAATTAATCATTATTTCACTTGTACTTGCAATATAATTAACCTATAATATTGAATGCGCCTTTCTCCTTTGGAGGAAACATGAAACCTCACTACTATCTTAATATAATACTAGGGGGCCCTGCACCCTGCTCGCTGAAGCTCGTCAATGCCCAGGAGGATTGCGCTGCAATCCTCCGGAGTTTGCTACGCAAACCCTGCTCGCTTCGCTCGCTACAATGAAGACACTGGGTGTCCTAGCACAGTTGTTATAAAATCTTTTTATATATATATATATAACCCCCCTGCTCGCACAACTCATCAACACCCAAGAATCACGTTGTGATTCTTTCGGGATCACTATGTGATACCAGCTCGCTTCGCTCGCTTGCCGTACAGTTAGTTATCCGTTTCTGGTAGTATTATGAAATTATAAAAACATTAATTACTAAAAGTAAATTTAAATTATTTCAGATTCCATGAACTCCTAAAATTAATTTTTTCATCAGTTTCTACAATTAAAATCTTCTGGTATCACAGATATATATGTAAATGTTAGAAAGAAATTTGAAAGGTAATATTTATAATTCAAAGATGATTAAAAATCAAAATTATTTTCATCAATCAGAAATCAGTCATTTAAAATTTTTTGGCATACACTTTTGACTATTTATTCAGATGTTTATTTGAATATAACTTCATTCCACCAAAATTTTAAGTTTAAAACTGATAAGATAGCCCTTTCCAGATCTTCAAAATAACTTTCAAAAAATTGCTTTTTCCACCAAAATTTCAAATATGCCCTCTATACAATGAAATGTAATTCAGAGAAGCTTCCCCACATGTATACATGTTTATTCCAATAATTATTGAGTCCAGAAAGATATAGTGTTTTCTCAGTATATTCATTTGTGTTTTAAATCTCAGAAAATTCTTGATCGTCTCTTATCGTAGAAAGATGTAAACCATCTTGTAACCTTTGAGCTGAAAAAGGACATTTAACTAAATAGTGGCTTGAAACATACTCAAATTAACTATTCAAAATTAAAACCCATAATAATTATTTACTCTTACCTTTTTAAAATTGATAAGATAGGTATTTTTCAAGATTTACAAAATTGTTGCTTTTTTAACCAAAATTTTAAATATGCACTCTTTTTTATGAAATATTACACAGAATAGCTTTCCCACCTGTATGCATGCTTATTCCAACAATTATTTAGCCAAGAAAGATATTGTGTTTTTCTCAGTGTAGTCATTTGTGTTTTAAATCTCAGAAAATTCTTGATCGTCTCTTGTCGCAGAAAGATGTAACCCTTCTTGCAACCTTTTAGCTAAAAAAGGATAGTTTAAAGAAAATAGTGGCTTGAAACATATTCATATTAACTATTCAAAATTAAAACCCATAATAATTATTTACCCTTAGCATTTTATTATTGATTAGATACCCTTTTTCAAAATTTTCAAACATCGTTCTTTCCTTCAAAATCTCAAACATGCACTTTTTTAAACGAAATGTTGCCTCTGCACATGTAAACACACTCAATCCAATTATTATTAAGTGAAGGAAGGTATACTATTTTTCTCTGGATAGATGGAACTCCTAACATATGAGCTGTCGAGAGATGAATAAACCAATTTTTTAGGAACTTTTAGCTGAAAAGGACATTCAGTATTAAGCACACATTCATTCATTTGTCGAATCCAAACTGTACGACTCAAACTTGTATAATTCAAACGATCTAAACTTAAAAAAAATATTCGCTGTTTCCGGCTTCAAACCAATTCAAGAATCTCGGCGTCAAGGTTGAGATTGGTAAACAAACTGATCGTTGCCAACGGGGAGAAAGAAATAAAGGGCCTTCTGCGCCACGCATAATCGTTTTATATAATATAGATGCGTCTCTTTCCATGAAACTTGGCCAGTTGAGATATTTTCAAATAAACCCGATTGTGCCCTGAACAGGAAGAGTACATTACAGTGATAACCGATTTTCTGACTTGAAGACGAAAGCCATCTGATCAAGTAAGATTAAAGATGAAGGAAGGTCCTCCCCCCTCACATCCGCTCACGGGTCAACATACTACCCTTCATTGCATTTTTCATGTGTTCACAACATAGTGGGATGACATGCTCAATTTACGTTGTCTTGTGACTATGACGTCATGTGAAATGAATCCATTTCATCATAAAGTCACGATGCAAGACATTTTCTTTCAGATATGTCAATGAACGAGCTGGTGGCGCAGTGTGTCATCTTCTTCATCGGTGGCTACGAGGGAGTGTCCTCCGCGCTGGCCTTCGCCGCTTACTTGCTGGCCCTGCACCCCGACATCCAGGAAAGGGTGCACGAGGAACTGGTTGAAGCCGTCAAGCAGTCAAATGCAAGTATTTCCTACTTGTTGCTCCATTTCAGCATTAACCAGTGGCGGCTCGATCATTGTAAACGTGTGGGTGCTATAATCCATACTAAATTGAGCATTGATGCCCTTCGGCATAAATTAAAATTTTAACTTTTCTAATTGATTTTGAATAATATAATTATTGGTTGGTAAAAATAATTGGACATTTATCTTGATGTGGGTATGTTTACTACGGACGTTATAACTAGGCAATTACTAATTTTTTAGTTTTTAAAAATTGAGATTTAAAACAAATTTTCTTAATAATATTTCCTGCAGTCCATACTCTTATTTATGAAAATTTATACCACTGCGGTTGAAAAATAAATGTCGTGAAATTGTGAAGTTAAAATAAATACATATGTAGGGATGTTTCTTCGTAATTATTAACGAAAAGAATTATGGGACATTATTTGTAATTAATTTTTATTTATCATTAATAATCTTTCATTTTTTAAAATTTTAGGCTTTCAAAAAATAACATCGCGGTTAGTGTATTTCCGACAGCATTCTTTTCCCTTCACAAACCGCACAACTGGACGCTTGTTTCTGCGCGTGCGCAGCAGCAACGAAAATCAGTACTGAGTTAAAACTTAATACTTAGGGGAGATTTCTCCCTCTGCGAAGAGAAGCATGATATTTTTTACAGTGCTTCCACTGAAGTTTAAAAGATCTGAACAGAATATTGTTTGATTGCTGATTGCTTCGTAATTACATACAAAATTAAATAATTTAATAAAGCAATTATATTTATACACTGAAAAGTTAAGGGTACTGTAGCCAGTGGCGGCTCAACCATAAAAGCTGCAGTCCCCCCTGAAATTATTTTTAAAGATTGTATTTTCGTTTTTATTCTAATTGGCTTACTTTTCCACTTTGAGTATTCAGTGATCAACGAAAATGGCAAAAAGTAATAAAAAATGTAAAAAGAAAACGGAAAACCAATCAAGAATTAAGAGAGAGACAGACCAGAGCTGCATCTAGTTTTGTCCCTCCTACGGATCCGATATTAACTCAAAGATCAACTCGAAGCGGGAGAAAAGCAACCCTTCCTCCACTTGAAAGGGCATTCATTTGAGCTGCATTTTTTTTCAGCTCTCATTTGGCGCGACTTCCTCATTTAGCCCCTTTTTCGCTTTTTCTCAGAAGTTCAGCCGTTAAGTAGTTATTTTTAAATTCAATTCTGGAGGAGTTGTAATTTTTTGCTTCTTTATGTTTTTTCGGGTGCTGATTACGATACTGAGGTTTTCCATCAATAATTTTTATTGGAATTTTAGTTATAGCCAAAAAACATAAAAAATGTTTTTCTCCAGTAATGTTTTTCCTACAACTTAGACTTAAAACTCTATAAAACTTTTTCAGCACTGCTTGTTTCCGCCACTGACTGTAGCTCAGCAGTATCTATTCAGTAGTCTCCCCTAGCATGAACAGTTCGTATTCGGGACTTTAAACAGGCTGCATTGTATTGATGGGGTAAATTTTTTGACTTATACAGGGTGATTCAGAACAATTGTTCAATAATCATTAAGGAGGTCATAAAAAAAAGCACCTAGCAATAATAATTAACAATAGACGTTCCGAAAGTAAGTTTCGTCATGCTTTTTCGCCAGGAAACTTTATTACAATCCGAAACATACAACGGCATAACAAAACGCAAAATTTTGGCTATTTTTCCACATATTCGCCACCGACATTGATGCATTTTTCGTACCTTGAAATCAATTTCAAGAAACCATCCTGGTAAAAGTCAGTGCCCAGCGAGCGAAGGAAGTCCTTCACAGCGTGAACCTCTTCATTGCTTCAGAAGCGACATCCCGATAGTCCTAACTTCAATGCAGGAAAAAGGTGAAAGTCTGATGGGGCAAGATCGGAGTTATAGGCCGGGTGATCCATCACCCATCCCAGGTGGCGAATGTTTTCTTTTGTGTCTCTTGCTGTGTGGGGTCTTGCATTATCATCCGAGAACAAAACCCCTCGAGGTCTATTGCCATTCTTGCAGTCTTGTGATCAGCGTGAGGTCCTTCGGCACCCATCTTCACCTTTTTCCTGCATTGAAGTCAGCTCTACTGGGAAGTGCAGCGGGCTGGGAGGAACTTCCTTCGCTCGCTGAGCACCGATTTTCACCAGGATGGTTTCTTGAAATTAATTCCACGGTACGACAAATGTGTCAATGTCCGGGCGAATGTAGCCAAATCTTTGTACTTTGTTATGCCATTGTATGTTTAGGATTGTAATAAAGCTTCCTTGGGAAAAAGCATGACAAAACTTACTTTTGGAACTTCCCTCGTAGGAACATAAGTACGAAAACATAAAGTACAGTCATTAGAAGGGGGCGTTGCGACCGAGAAGCAAGACGCAGTAGCTCAGACTGATTATCCAGGATGGATTATTTTCACGACTAAGCTATATTTTTCAAGATGTAATGTGGTGATTATGTATAATGACACGTGTCGAAGTTTGAAAATCAAAGTGCAATAAGACAGACAACTCGATGCAAAACAACAGCATCAAAGTTTGGGCCGGCATTGTGAGAGATTGTTTTTACGACCCATACCAACTCTCAGCATGGCTCAAAAGGAGAATCCGTCAGATATTCTGGAAAAGATGTTCCCAGAGTTACGTTCCGTTAGCTATTCGCCTTAACACGTTGATCGCCATATGAATCAAATACGATTCATACCTACTGTCTAATCAGATGACCCTTCCTCTACTATAGTTAAGAGATAGCAGAGAAGGAGACATCTAATTAGATAAATAGTTCGATCCTCAGACTAAGTTGTGGCGGCTAATTTGTTCAGTGGCGGCTGATGTGTTCAGTGGCGGCTAATGTGTTCAGTAGTGGCTAATTTGTTCAGTGGTGGTGACTGAGTGGAAAAAGTGAGGGGCCAAAAAATTTATAGACATCTAAAAGATCCGGGAGTTTCCGTGTTAAAAGGAAAATTTAAAAATTTAGTTAAAAAAATTAGCTAGTTTTCCCGAATACTATTGCTATTTTGTAATTCCTAATTTTAGGCAGCTAAAATGAAATAAAAATTTAATTTTCTTCCTAAAAAAGTAGGGACCGTCTTCCCCCCTCGCCCTCCGATTCCCCGCCACGGAATGTATTAACATGGTGTCCTGATTTTTTTGCCACTTCAGTGTCACAGCGACCCTTGTAGTGGTCAGACGTTGCGTTTGAGACTACACATTCCTGTCATTATCGCTTGGTTCATAACATAATATAAATATTTCGCTTGGGAATAAACAAAATCATAGCCTTATATATCCATTGTTTATTTTCAACCGCTATTTATCAATTAAAGAAAAATTTGTAATAATGGATGATAAATTAAAATCTGAGCAAAGGCGTAGTGAAAAATTAAAACTGTTTTAAATAAAACAATTGCTTATACACTCCATTAGAAACGCCCACAAAACGTGCGAAAGCTTCTGTAAATATGGGTAATTCAATTGATTTTTTTTATCTAACTGAATGATAAATTAGAGAGCAAGAAATTATTTTCTATCAGCGTTAAATCAGTTTATTAAGGGTTAACGAAATTGTTTTACAATAATAAATTAATGTGAAAATTTTTCTATTTCAGGGCGAATTGACTTATGAAACACTTCAGAGCGTGAAATACTTAGACAATGTCATATCCGAAACGCTGCGTCTTTATCCGCCTGCAATAAGGTAAGATATTTTAATCAGATATTTTAAGGTAGATGTCTTTGAAACAACATTATTTAGTTTCATTTGGTTAAACACATTTCTGTACAGTAGAATTTTTATGAGGTGCAAAAATAGATAGGGGATTTATTTTTAAATCGATTGTGCTATCCAAATTTTGGTTAGGCATATTTCTTTCAAGTGCTTACAGCATCACATTTTAATAGTTATATACGATGAATTTTTAACACCACATCAATATATGTCAAATTGTTCAACCAAATGACGTGATTTCTATAGTATTTATATATTGAATACATGAATAATCTTTTATGAAATACATTTAAGTTCACTATACTATTTGCTCATCGTATCTATCAATGTGTAAATAAAACTAAGAAATTCATAAATACATGAAATATGTATGGACGAGTTTTCTGCGGTAAAGTAGGATTTCCGCCTTACCCATCAATTTTCGGTAATACTGATAAGTCAATGGGAATCTACAAAATTTCAACCCTATGTTTGAAGATATTAATTGATATTTAAAGTGGAGTTTTCAAATGTTATGGCTTAAAGATACTTTGAACATATTAAATTTCATGTTCCTATTTTTGTAGCTCTCAATGTTTACTTAAAATCAAAGCCTACTTTTGCAGAAAAAATGCCATAATTATTCTTTATCGCTCTTTTCGGCACTTTGCGTACTGAAGAAAAAACTGATTCGAACTTGGCACTTGATATGGAATCCAACTGGATTTGGCGATCGCTTGAATTGGAGAGTTATTGGAAAACGAAAGTGAACTCTCACCACGGAAGTCCTGTGAAATCAAAATAAACAAATCAGAAAACTCGTCTATAGAAAACAAAACTTAATGATTCATTATTAGAATTGAAATTTGATAAACCAGATTTAACCAGACTCTATGTCAAAACTGCTGCCGCGGTGGCCTAGTGATAAAGTATCGATTTCGGGACCGGAAAATTCCAGATACAAAACCCGATTCCGCTGAAGATACGCTGTGTATGTGGGCCTGTTGCACGTTGAATCAGATGTAGTAGGCCAAACGCCGTCTCGTTGATATGGTGCGAAGTTTGGAGAGGGACTGCTAGCTCAGGGCGATCCTAATCATCTGACCTCGGATGAAATTTCGAGGTGGGTCCCAAAATAGCCCTCGTCTTGTTTCAAAACGGACATAATTTTATCCTGAACACCATGCCCAAGCTTCGGTCATACATTGCATCTTTTTCTTTCGCTTTATCATCACAGTATACGGTAGAAAGGGGCTAGTTGGGACGTTTTTTCTTCTAAGAATTTTTTAAAAATGAAAATTTTTTTAGCTGGCATTATTAGTGAACCTTCAGTAATAATTCACCGTAGTAAAATTTGAATAGTTTAACTAAAGTATTAATTTAAAACCTCAAACTGACGCCAAGTTGCTTGGCCCAACCTGCCCCGACTACGGGGAAAGTTGAGCCACTACTAACATGAAGCGACTATCACATATCATTCTTCTATATTATTATACTTTATTAATTTAAGTAACGTAGCTGTGTTATTATCAACATTATGTGTATTATATACAAATTTTGTGCATTTCTATTCAATAGAAACTGAGATACAACTTTTATGATCATCGTCAAATAGTATTGTGTAATTATAATCAAAATTGAGTCCGTGTTGTTTTTCATAAAAAGTATCTTGCATAATAAATCTGGTATATTTCCATCCCACATATTCAGAAATATTTCTATAACGCCCATCCTGATAAACCCTGTGTAGCAGCGCGGGCCAACGAGCCCCATGCGAAAATGGCCCAACTAGCCCCATATCGCCATTTCTGTTTCTCATGAGTGTAGGGATTTATTCCGAACGCATTTCGATAAGCAAACAAGCCCTAAAGTAACAATGAAGAATTATCGTTCTGAATATTATTTGTAAAAATGGAAATTATAATTTATAAGCAAGGAAAAAAACGAATATTCATAAGTGAGGAAATTTACTCAGCATAGCAAAAATTTGTAAATTCTGGCTGGTTCCTTAATGAACGCTACTCTTTCAATGACGCTGATGTGGAAGAAGGAAGGCGGGATAATACACACTTGTCTGGAATGACAGTGTTAAATACCAAAAAGTATTAAAAATATCGCGACTGGCCCAACGTGCCCCTATGCCCAACTAGCCCCGGTCTACTCTACCTCCGAGCTCGGAGCCAGAAGAAACATTTCATCTGAAAGATCGGCCGCCACGACTGCAATTCGGGCACTGTGGCCCCCGCATTATAGCCCCCATTACGAACGGCACATGCGACGACCCCCCCCCCGCTTTACAGGTGTACGACCCGTCTTCGGAGATAGCCCTACGAGCCACACTACCTTTACTATATCCCACCGGGAAGTAAGACTGCTTACTTATACGGCAGGTTCTCATCCCCATATCAGAGGTACCCCTTAAGTGGGAAAGAAACGGGAGGTAAATATAACTAAACTAAACCATATCAAGAACCGTCAGAATTGATATCTGCGGGAGGTATATTTCTTTTGTTGACAGCACTGTACGTGAGACAATGGAGATTTATTTTTAGAATCTTGATATCGGAATGATGTGAATTTTATTTGTCTTTGTATTTGCAGCAGATAACGCAAATTATCGAAAAAAGAAAAAACAATGAAAGTACCGACTCTCTTAATCGCAATCAACCTACATGATAAGCCTCCTAAATACAGATGGTATGGCATTCGCGCCAACTGTTACTCTTCTCATTTACACTATGTGATATTTAAAGGAAAATATTATGGCAGATGGTATGGCATTCGCGC
>BGPR01000903.1:54443-68922 GCA_013235015.1 Araneus ventricosus
TGTTACTCTTCTGATTTACGCTATGTGATATTTAAAGGAAAATATTAAATGCACGACGAAAGGAAAAAAAAAAACAAAATGAAAAGTCAGTTAGCCATTGCTTTAAAGTGCATAATAATTTTTAAAAAATTAAACCTATATAGAATTAAATGCATGTGTTTATGAATAAGGTTATAAATTTTGAAAAAAATTAATGGTACGAGTTTACGAGCGTGTTAACTGATTAATATGGCCGAAATAAAGAGAATTTCTTCAGTTTTAAAAATCGTTAATTGAGATGTGAATAATATTCAAAGCTAACTCGATATGATAGTAATTCGAATTTCTTACTGTGGTTCAAGCAGGGTTGTGTTTTATCCATCGGTCTAACTGGATTGCAGCCGTAGGAGCGCCATTGATACAAAGGCACCTAAAAACTTACTATACCGATTTTATTTTAATTTTGAACCAAATATTTTTAAATTGTATTTTTTATATAAACATGTATATCTTACTTAAACTACAAATTAAAATAAGATTTTTGTGTCAATTAAATAAATAATAAAGAATTTTAAATAAAATGCAGAGTGCTTATATGTGTTTCATTATATTAATTTAAATATTTTCTAGTATTATAATTTTTTATGTAATAAAGATAGAGAAGAAAACTGAATAGTTGTTTTCTATGTAATGTAACCGTTGAAACTAATAATGTGTACACTGAGGGATGGCGGAAGTTGGCTTGTATAATCCTGTTCTGAAAAGGCGACGATTTGTAAAACTGCAAGCATTTAATCACAGAACACTTGAGTTTTAATGTAGGACTACGTTCCTCTCATTAGGTTCTCAGGAAGGAATTTGATTCTCGCGCCAAAACGCCACGAAAAACGTTGTATGGGAAATCCTCTATATCTCGGTAACTACATATGTTAAAAACATAACTAATGTCTTATTTTAGAGATAAAGGGTAACAAGAGAAGTTACAAACAAAAATTGAAAATCGGAAAAGAGACACGCGAGTAAAGTAGTTCTATGCCTTTTAACCTCAGCGGCTGTTTGAAAAAGTGTCCTTTTTTTTTATCAAATATGTTATTATATAGGCATTTGTCGTTGGGGCATCGGGGTTGAAATTTATAATTATGCTTCTCATGGGGCGCTAAAATTACTTTAGCCCAGGGCGTTCAAATTTGTTAAGAGGGCCCTGGGTTCAAGGATTATTTTATTCATATTTCCATTTAGCTGAAAGTCGATTAAAATTTTACAATAAATATTTTGTTAATTTTAATAATAATATACAATGAGTGATTATTTAATGACCAGTTTGGACTGTGAACATATCAGTAATCAGTATCAGTCAGACAGTAGACATTTTGGCAAGAGATTTTAGATCTGGATAATGAACACGTGTAGGAACTTAACCGTAATCGAGTTCCCCACCCCCTTTTCCTGCCTAGGCATCCAGGGTCATCTGAATGATAGCCGTCACGGCAGTGAAAAAACGAAAGTGTAATCCTAATAGCCATCATCGAGACCCAACCCCTCCCGTGCGAGGTGTGCTCCGTCATCAGAGTGGAGGTAACTCTATCCCGAACCGTTACCATGCCCACCAGGGAAGCGAGAATCTGCGAAAGAAAAAAACCGCACTGAAATGTTTTGCATTTTTATGCAATATTTAAAATGGGAAAACATTAACGTGCCAAATTGTAAATAGGTTTTTTAAGATTGGCCTATTCACTTTGAAGTTACGATACAATAAAATCAAGTTTAATTTTCTGTTTTAATAAAAAGAAATTATTTATTTGGCTTATATGTCAGCTCTTTTACAATCAATTTTGCAAAAGAACAGTACTAAAATATTTTATAGCCAAATCAAGGCTCTTGCGCCAATAACCGTATCATACCTATATATCTGCCAAACACTTAGGGTCAAAATTTCTGAACCTGGAAAGACTATCCAAGTTAACTCCTTCCGGTCAAGTGACGAAGGTAGCTCGTCATTGGTTTTCATGCTGTACAGCAGCACCATTGCACGATTATCGGAAGTTGTTATATTTAAAACGCTTATTGCCGAGGAAGCGAAATGGAATTATGATTGAACCAATGGAAAAAATACTATAATCCATCAGTGAGTGTCACTGTTTCTGTTTTCTTATTCCAGAGCCGAGCGAATGGCTTTCGAAGACTATGAGCTGGGAGACACCGGCATCATCATCCCGAAAGGAACGATCGTCACCATCCCCATCTACGCAATGCACAGAGATCCTGAAGTTTTCCCCGACCCCGAAAAGTTCGATCCAGACAGGTATTATTCCAGACCAATCAAGCCGAAAATATTGTTATACCACGATGTTTCAAACCAGAGATTTGAATTTTCTTTAATTTTTTAAATTCTTTTGCAGGTGGACTGCTGAGGAAAGCCAAAAGCGCGACCAGTTCGCTTACCTGCCCTTCGGAGCCGGCCCCAGAAACTGCGTCGCTATGCGGTTCGCTCTCATAGAGCTGAAAGTCTGCCTGGCGTACACCATTCTCAACTTCAAGATCAACAAGAGTCCTCAAACTAAGGTATTATTTCTCCTGCATTCCGGAACAATTATACAATTTTCTTCCTTTCTGATTTAATCTTTACATGACGACTAAGAAGGTATAATCTCCTCTTGGCGCTCCTAATGAGATGATGAATCCTGTCTGGGACACTTCATCAATGTTATATCAAACTGTCGTGCGTCGAAAACCACACACAGTGAAACATACGACATTTTGTCGAACGGCTGGCGCCACTAGCAATATATGGTATTTCGTGACAACATACAGCAATTTGCAGATGTCCTGCAGAAAATCTGCAGACGTAGCTAACCTATTTAACTCTTTAATCCCTAGGCGACTTTTTTCTTCTAGCCCCTTTAAAACCGGGACTCTTTGGGAGGAAGCAACATGAATTGGACTCTCCCAACCTGGGTGGTCATTTACCCCACAACCCTACCCCCTGCTATAACCTTCAATTAAGGCCCACGGAAATAGACTTTGGTTGGAATGGTTAATTGGACCCCCTACCGCACTTATGTCCTAAGCGATCTCAGAACCTCCCTCAAAAGAAGTCAACCGCTTCAGACCGGCCTTCGTCGTTATTAAGTGGACATTTTTAGACCGCCCGGGAAGCTCGGTGTGAGAGGGGTTATGGTCCTATGAGGAGGACTGAATAGAGAATACTTCCGAGAAATATCTAAAGATATCAGGGTGATAAGAGAAGAGACTAAAATCCTTGTAGGAGACTGAATTTAGTTCCCTTCAAACATTCGGCCTGATATGAACTTCAGAGGCAGTTATTTTAAATTCCTACCAAATTCATAGGTCGGCACATTCGGTCATTTTCCGCAGGATGCTATGGACGACTTTTCAAGTATCTTTAACTTTTTGATGGTTTAATAGTAAGTTGAGAATTCTCAACAAATTAAAAGACGAGGCAACTTTAAGAAGACTGTATGATCCTCATTTATATGTTTAACGGGTCTTTTGAGAAATTCCAAGAAGCATTTGAAATTGGGTAAAGAAATCTGGCAAAAAATATTGCAGATTTTGCTGTATCAGTCTAAGAATTACTTTCAAGATATCTAGAGATTTTGGACTGCCCACAAGTTGCCAATAAAATATCTTCTCCACGCGAAATACTAATTGCAGAAAATCTAATTTTAAAAAAAATCCCCATAACCTTTGTCAACTTAAGGATGGAAAAAAATTGCTAACTTAAAAGGGTCAAGGTGGTGTTTTGTCAAAATTCTGTATTGGAGTAATTTATTCAAACGAAAAAGGATCATGACAATTTTGCATTCCATTCTGTGACTAATTATAGAAACGCAAAAAGATTTGGATTGAATGCTAAACTGGATCCAACGCAAAAATGGATATACTAAAATAATATATTACGTTTTCTATTTATCATCACAATTCTGCACAGCCGAAAATGGACTAAAAAAATCGATGAAAATTTATATTTCACAAAAAATGAAGTTCTACTTAGAAACGAAATATATTTCGACAAACTGTATAATGGAACCAAAAGATGTGCTTTTGAGCAAAAGCGATTTGTATCCATTTTCCCACATAACGAATTAACACTTTGCATAATTTCTACCTGCGGGCTGTCGTAAAATGTACCATTCAAAAGTGGGTGGTTTTTACACATGGAACCTAGAATTTGTCGTTATCGATGAAGCGACTTACACCACAATGACATTCGGAGATGAAAAACAGATACAAAGTGACGACTTTTATAGTAATCAAAGTAACTTATCCTTGCTCAACCTCGATACCGGCCGCTAGCGGAGGATGAATTGGGTTATCTACCCCCTAAACACCAGGCGTCTCATGCGCATTAGTGAGTTCAAAGATTCGGACTATTAGATCAACAGTTAGCTGCTCAAGCGTCTGGCACAAGATACTCGTCAAATATCTCCACAGAATACAATCGAGTGAAGAAAGAGCGGGCGATATTGGATGAATATGTTTGATACCATCTTAAGAAATTACTACTAGGCTGGCATGCACATCCATACTTGCATAGGTTTCAGCTTCATCTTGTTGGAATCACTTTGGACGTGGTTAATGGATGGAATATCCTGAAGGCATTCCGGCATTTTCTGTTGCAATAAACAAAGTATGTTCGTCCTTCCAGACAATGTGAAAGTAAGAAGAGTCCAGTTAACCGTCATGCGATTACCATATAGATTTTAATAGCGAACACGGCAGGTCCACTTTCCAGTAATGGATAGAAAGCCAGTCCAGTAATGGCTTTCTATCCATTCGTAAACTGCTCCAACTCATGTCGAATTGTCATTGAAAAGACCGAGGTTGAACGACTTTTTGTTTAGCATGTTGCCACGCCTGCAAATCCTACTGGCAAAGGCATGAGTTCGAAATCACATATTCAGGGAAGAATTCTGTTTGTATAAAATTCCCACTCGGTTTTGCTATGAATTCAGGAATTACCAAAAATAGGAGTCTACAACAGTAGGAGTAGACAACTACTGGTGTTTCATTCTCACATTCGGGCTGTTACCTCATAAATGTCTTTTGTTACGACCTGCACAAGAAGGCTAATTTCCAAAGAATATCCAGCTTGTGTATGGGAAAGCGTTATAAGTCCAGGATATTGCTCTTTTGTCTCATAAGAAAATTGAATTAACTCGCAAGAAAAATTGCATCAATACTCAATATAAAACGGTACTTGACTAAAAAATATATTTTGCCCCCTATCAGCGCAAAATCAGTGTATTTTCTGAATTGAATTTTAGTCTCATCAAAATATCGTGTTGAAATAATTTTTTGAGACATGATTTTATATCTGTGTGGATTACTTTTACTGTCAACTTGGGATTCGAAATGTGGTACTAGTTCCTCTCTTGTTTAATAATAAAATTTAAATATATCCTAAAGATAAGGTCTTTATACAGATAAGAAATAAGCATTTTTTCACAAATGTGGAAGATTTTGTTAGTAAGAATGCTTCCTATTGTAAAAAAAGAAGGATTTATGCTGCATAAAAGAAGTTTAAAAGGCGACCTGTTGAAGCAACACGTCTGGGGACTGAGCTAGAAGAAGACATATGCTTCAATCGTTCGATTTTGAAAACTACTTTTAATTAATAAAATTATTTACCACCAGAGCTTCTTTTCATTTTTTTAGCACTTGGCTGAGGTAACGTGGGTAAATGACAATCGGAGCATGATAATTATTTTCGCTCTCTTTTTATCTAAATGCTATACACACTCAAATATTTTGTCTTCGCGAAAATTCTCATGGCTAGTAGCCCATCGATACTTCCTTTCTCCAGCTTTCGCTACGAAATGCCTTAATATTCGTTGTACCATGGTCTACTAAGATAAGTTTAAGTTCCTTTTTCTTGGTTCAAATTAAGTTTGAGATAAGGATTTTCTTGGACTCACAAGTAAGTATCGAAATCTGTTGGTGAAAGTGTTAACTAGTTTCTCTACAAGCCGATTTATTGTTAATGATGATTAATGTTCCTCTGGGAGCTGGTACCTCACATAGGGAATGAGAAATGGCTGACTTGGTATGCCAGATCTTGCTTCCCATGGGGATACAATAATGGTGGTTTTGCCTGCTAACGGGTCCGTCGCCAAAGCCGAGAGTACCTTCTTAGGGAGTGCATGGACAGTGCCGTAACAGGGGATACTTTGCGCAAATCAAGCACCCATATTATTGTCAGCTGCGATCGGTCCTTCAGAGTTCCCTGGCATTTCGGCAGGATGGGGGTTTCTACTTTCTGATTACTGTTAATGAAGTTTAGTTTTTTTTAGATTGACCTCCAGTTTTGAAGCTTCATGAAGGCTAATTTCAGACGGATCTCGTTATTTCGAACCGTTGTCCCAACTTCCACACCACGCCAACGAGAGGAAGTTTGGCTCTCGGAGGGTTTAAAAACACCATGAATACGAGTTTCAAAGAATGCGAGTCTGATTCGAAACCATACGGCCATTTTTAGACAGAGTGCGTAGAATTCTAAACCAGACCTGATTTATTTCTAGCTTCTTCGATCGGAAACTCCAGCATTTTAAGTATATTAGTCAAATATAATTCTATAATTAATGCCGTCCAGGCCTAGTACATACGGAAATCAGTTAAATATAGTAAGTTTCACAAGTTGAAGATCCTGTCATGATAATTTTGAAAGGGCAGCAAAAATGAACAAATCTAAAGAAATTGAGAATTAATACTTGCAATTCGCGGGAAAAAGTAGGTGGCATTATTTAGCTGTCTTGATATACGTATTCTATGGACCTCTCAGAACTCTCAGTATGTTGCCACTCAAAGTGCAAAAGATCGTAGATCGAAAGTTCCATTTGGTTGAAATTTATTATTCGTTACCCCTTCATATTCTTAGCATTCACCAATGCCAAAAGCAAGATGGCTCCTTCCTAAGATATATATATATATTATCCTTCATATGTTAGGTTTGCTTTCTGTACCATTTCATGTACCTTAGCAGCCATCTTGCTTTCTGGCATTAACGGCATTCTGTTGGCAATAAGGAATGCCGACTAGTGAATTTCAATCAAATGAAACTTTTGGTGTACGATATTTTGCATTTTGTGTGATGATATCTTAAACAAACCATTAAGAAAGCGTGATCAGATCGATCGGTGTTGGTGGAAAGCATTCAAAAAAATATATTCTATATTTATTTATTAGCTGAAATAGAAGTTACGTTAATAATTTTTATTGATTTTTATTTGCAAATTAATGTGGACAATAAAAATTCTGTTTGTTGGAAAGTGAGTAAATATAAACACGAGAAAAATTAGAATTTTCTATTTTCTTTTAATTGTATATTTTTTCATGGAGGTTCTATCAGAACGAAAGAATTGTAAATATATGTGTTCTTATCTGTATAAAAGCTGTTCTTATGAAACATTCATGGGAGATTTGGTTTTTTAATAAATTTAACGTAGAAACTGAAAGTATTTACAAACTAATTTGAAGTTCATTTATTTTAAAATGGTCAATTTTTCATCTTTTTTCAATCTAAAAATCACGATTTTTTACTACGTGTGTCAACGTAACGGTGGCGTCTAGAAAATGCGTAGATAGTTATGACCATTTGTGACATTTTCAAGCTAAAAGTGAATCGAAACGTTTACCAAGCGAATTCTTGGAGAAAAGTGGAGCTTTTATTTCTAACTAATTTAGCTCGAGTTTTTAAAGTATAGCATAATTTTGTTTATTTATAGTTTATGCTTCCTGAATATTTATAATAATCTCTTTTCTTCCTAACTTTGAAACAGTTTCCCAGCTTTTCTCTAAGCCAGACATTTTCAATTTTTCCAGGTACCTCTGGAGTTTTATCTTGGCCAGGGAGTTTTGCAACCGAAGGATGTGGTTGTTGCGATGGAAGAAAGAGCGGATGCCCCTGTTCTTAAATAGAATTATATTTTGAGACCAAAGATCAAAACACTACGTTTAAACTATTTTAAAAAAGAAGAAATTGTGATAGAGACTATCTTTTACTTTTATATATTTGTATAATAAAGTATTTTATTGTTAAAACTTTCGTGAATATCTTTATTTTTACGTAGGAAAACATAGTTCACTTACTTGGTTATAATAAAAAATGTTCCTCACAGAAATGACTGTCTTTGATCTTAAATTTTCATTACTCCGGCCAGTCAGTGCGTAATTAAACTTGAATCATCTGTAGTTCAATCGAACGATCGGAATAGCAATAAACTTGGCAGAGGAATTATTGATGACATGGAGAAAAGGAATCCACGAATTAAAAAGAACTGATTGTTCTAAATGTTGCCAGCAAGGAGCTATTTTAAAAATGCTCAAATTTTATCAAAATGTCTGTTTTATTTTACCATTGTTAAAATGGTTTTAAAATAGTTCCAGTGGCATTTGTTTAGCATATCTAGCCGAGTCCATGAGTCAGGGATTCAGGTTAAAGGAGAATGTGCATCTTCTTTTGGTCAAAGCGAGCGGAGATTTGAAGTAGATCTCTGATTTAGCTCTAATATCTGAGGGTAGGTTGCTTTTCTGGAGGTCTTTCGGGGGAGAAACCACAGGAAACACACATTCATTTTTTGAAAGGAGAAAAAACTCTGGCAGCCATCTCGACAGCAGCGAGAAATTAATTTTTAAAGCGCTAACCGGTTTACCAATTTTTGAATAATGCTGGTTAAGAACACGGCCAGCAGATACACATTCCATAACCTTCTTCCAATTCTTAAAAATAACATTACAAAATCTTTTTAATTCAACAATTTTAGTTTACATAGTTCAAAGCTGCACAGCTTCGAAATTTTGAAAAGTGTATACACTGTAAAAAATATCCGTTTCTTTTCCCGGACTTTTTCCGTATATTTGGCGGTTTAAAGCTGTTTTGTTGACAAAACGGTTTTTCACCGTTTTCCGCTCCAGCCATAAACGGTTTAAAACCGTCAATGTTCTATTTTTTTTCCATACGGTATTGCTTTCCGTACGATAACTTTCCCTTTTCTTAAATGTAATTTTATTTCATGTTTTTAATAGGGTTCCATCTCCGCTATAGTGGAATAAGTGAATGTATTGACTTTAATTATGCATTAACAAAAAAAATAAATAATAAATAATTTAGGAATAAAAAATATATCACCACTAATACTTTTTCTAATTTTCAAAATAAGCTTAGAAGTTTGAAGAATAATGTTGCTTTTAACATTTTGCGAAAAAAACTTAATTTCATTCGATTCAGAATCATCCATTTTCCATATGAAACACGTATCATTTAGTAGGAAAACTGACACATTAAAAAACCTTTTTATTTAAAACAAAAAAATAAATGAAATATCATATTAAACAGGGCATGATCTAAGTGTTTATATATGTTGCAGTAACCTCTTGTCACTCATAAAAGCTAACCTTAAAACACGTGTTCTGGTAATAGTTGATTTTTATACCATTAGGTGGCGCCACTAGAGTTATAGGGACTTTAAAACTCAAATAGATTATTTTTACCATATTGCATGACGCCCCCGGTGGTCTAGTGGTTAGAGCGACTGCCTTCTAACTCTATGAACGCGGGTTCGATCTCCGGCTCGGAGGATTTAGAAGTTTTGTCAACATCTCTCATCGAAATCGTCCAAGTAAGTTCAATTAAAAATTAGGTTAATTGCAATTAATAATTATGCCTTGATTAATTAATATTCCTAATTGACAATACATATCAGCACGTTTCAACTCGAACAGAAGGAGAAAAACAACTCAACACAGTCGATGACGTCACTTACTTCGATGATTTAACTTTTACTGAGAAACCGTGATCTCATACAGTAAAAAACCGTTGTGACTACGGATTTACTTCGTAACTTTTACGGTTTTGCACAATCACCCTAGCTGCCAGTTTAAAACCGTAAATTTTACGGGATTTTTTTTACAGTGTAGCAACCCAAACAACACAAGATATTTCACACTATTGCTACAATACCTTCACATATTATACAACATTCCGAATATCGAGCATCATAAAAAATATCACACAATACCTTTCTGTATATAAGAAAAGTATAGGTAGGAACTTCCAAAAATAGATAATTAGAAATACTGTTCTTTTAAGAAAGCCGTGTCTACCACTTTCGGATGATTCTTCTCCTCAGAGGGGGTGATGTGCAGTGAGTAAGAATAGTTTTTCCGGAGTTATATATATTTGAAGACTCGTTTTTCCTTTAGTTATTATTTTCCGATGTTGATATTCATTTTCGCTTTGAATTTGCTATTTTGCTTTAATTTAAAGCGAAAGTTTATTTTTAAAAAATTCGGTTCAAAAAGCAAACATCTCCTCCATATTTTGTCTCTTACCCATTTTGGTGAAATCAAAACCAACTGGCGCATGCGCAGAAGCGCTGAGAGTTTTGGAATCTGAAAACGGACAGTAGGCGTCAATTCTATATATATTCAAGAAATGAAGGTCTATGTACGACAGTGACTCATGATGGTTGGTATTCATTGGCATTTGTTATACATATAATTTGTTTCACTAATGCATGCGAGTTCTGGTAACAAACGACAGTTACTATTATTTAGTTTTCATACTTCGGGATGAGCACTTAGTTTTAAAATAATAAACCTAAAATGTATGCTAATTAGACTGGATACTATCTGCAATTAATGCTACCAACTTTTGGTGCATATCCTTCAATGGAAAGTCCCTTTGTTTTTTGTTCATGTGTATGTGAAAACCGCCTACTCAAAACCACAAAGAGCTAGATGCATGAATTCTGTTCCATAGTCATTACACTTAAATTGTAAATCGGTATCAAATTTTGTTCAAGATCCGTCAAAAGAAAAAGTAATTTTGAATAATTTTATACCATATTTTTTCGTCTAGTTCCTTAGGAACATTTGGTTATATGATTCTTCTACACAAAACATGCAACCGAAAATAAGCATAAATTTTCGAAACAAAATAATTTTCAACCACAAAATTATAGCTCGCACCCTTTTGTAGAAGTGTATCAGAAAGATGAGACAATATTCCCGATATTTTTCTTTGAGAATTTTATACACCTTCTGTTTATTTAATACTCGTAGTGAGATAAATAACTGATGCGAAGAAATTAACACATATGCTTCGCACTTAACTTACTTTGGAGAGAATGCATTTTTAAATTTTTTTTTCCTTCTTGTTTGTTTGAAAAGAAAGGGTAAAATAGAGAACTTCTTTCGAAATAGACTTTTTAAAAGAAAATGCTAAAATCCTTCAAACCATAATTTATTTTTATTATGGACGCATTCCATGCGAAATTATTGTTTACATCAAATCTGTGAAAGAAACTCCTAGCGACAGATATGAACTTCCCAAATAATAAATAGTTTCCCTGTTAGCCACTAGATGGCAGTAATGAATATCAGAATAACTCATAGGCTCTTCTGTAGTCCATTCATTCTGTTTGTTTCTGAACCATGTGAGGTCTGGAAACGAAAGAGTAAGCACGTAGAAATTCGTATTCATACTCCGTTATGAGTACATACATAAGTTTGAATCGGATGCGTTATCTTTATCGTTTTTATTTCTTTAGTATTCTATTTTACGAGAGGCATTACATAAAATAGTAGTTTGTATATAGATATAAAAAAGGAGTTTTCATAAAATTAATATATCAGTTTACTTCCTTGTTTTTCGAAGTAACATTCTTCGAGTAATTAGTGCCTTTTAGTGTTACATATTGTCAAAAACACTAAAGTTTAAGTAAAGTTTCAGACCTATTAGGCTTCAAAGTAAATCTTTTTTCAGTAAATAATCGTGTATAACATGTAAATAGTTCCGCAGAGCTGTGAGAAAGTTTCAGCTTATAAAAGTTAAGACAAAGAAGATGAAGAAATTATGGGAAATGGAATGAACAAGGTAAGTTACCTTTTTGAACAATTTATTCTCAGAATATATATGTATAATGAGTAATATGGGACTTTCTAAATTCTTAAAATTTAAAGAAAATTTCATTTTACTGGAAATGCTTTAGAAAAAATGTAATTCAGAAAATGAGACTTTCAACTTTTACAAATCACGCTAACTAATACATTTTGAAATAATTTGTAAATTCGTTTCTGTGATGAACTTCACAAATTATTTATTATTTTAACAAATTTAATTATTTCTGTAACTTGATTATTCATACAGAAAATATTATATAAATATTTTCATCCCTTTGCATTTGTTTTTGATTCATCTTTTACATATATTTATTTTTATTCATTGATTAAATGTCTTGCTCTTTCTCTGTAAAAATTTAAATATCTTCTAAATTAAAAAACATGCTGAACAGAATTCGAAGTAGCCAACATTAAGATCAGTATCCAGATTTTGGAGTTTTAATGAGAAAAGAACTACTTATTGCTCCTTGAAAAAGTTTTTCTAGGTTATCTTTTCATGTGGAAATTATATTTAAGAGTTCGTATTTAAGGACATTAACCAATAATTCTCAAGTCGATTTTTTCAATAATATTTTGCTAACCAATTATGTCTTCTTAACATCTAATTATCTCTTCTAATTATCTAATTAATTAATTCCAATATTCTAATTATCTCTTCTAATTATCTAATTAATTAATTCCAATCTTTTAATTATCTCTTCTTAAACATCTCTTCTAAATTTCTTCTAGAATCTTCTAATCATCTCTTCTTAAACATCTCTTCTCAACTAGAAATATAGTAACAAAACCGCATGTTTTATTGCCCTCCTAACACTAGTGTCCCTATTTCGACAAAGTCCTATTAATACAAAAAAAAACCTATAAAAATCTAAAATTATATGAAATTCCATAAAGGAAACATATTCTCATAATTGCATTTACTAATATATTTATTAAATGCCAGTAAATTAATTGGAAAATAATTGAGCAAACTTACCCTTTTCTTTTTCACATGGCAAAAAAAACTACTTTCTAAGTCTGTTTTGAATATAAAAAGGCTGCATCAACCGAATGCTTGATATTAGCTGCCATCGACTGAATAGAAAAGGAACGAATACTTAAAAAACTTTTTTGTAAAATTTACGTAGAAAAAAATTATTCCTGTGAGTTTATGATGCATTTTTAAAAGCATCCCTGAAACGGGACGCTATGCAATAATTGTTTAATAAATGGAAGGAAACGTAAAAATACTGGATAATTAGTTAAGAAACTAAAACTTTTCATGAACGCTTTAAATTAATCTAAAACGGTAACGCGAAACTTTTTCTTGTAGCTCTTTTACAATTAGATAGAATTCACAAAAACTGTTTTACAACATGAAAAAAATATTAATGGTTTAAGATAAGAGCATTTTATTCCAAAGAAAAAAATATTAACAAATCGTAATAAGATGAAAGTGATATTTTAAAACAGAATTGTTTCGAATGAAAGCATTCTTTTTTATAAACATGAATGTAACATTCAGGTTTGAATTCGCTTCAAAATTAAAAATGAATTTTCATCTACTGAATTGAGTTAAAATTAATTTATCTTTTCTGTTTGAGATAAGAAAACTCTTCCATTTTACTTTGAATTTAAAAAAATTAGTATTTATTAAAAATTTAAGTTTTCAAGATATTTTTGTAAAACGCATTATTAAATGCATTAAAATGTTAGGAATTTTTGCTTTACAAACTGTTTTATTATTTCGAATATCAAGGAGAACTTCTCTAAAGATAATTCTTCCACTTTAGATTCATATATTTAATTATCTTTTCAAAAATTTGTGTTTCAGATTCTTTTTCCATTTTTTCATTCTGCGTTGTCTACTCCATTGTCTATTTTAGACAATTAAATAGCAGCAGACGAGTTATGAATCTTTTTAAAGCTTTGTGT
This sequence comes from Araneus ventricosus, assembly GCA_013235015.1. Taxonomy (NCBI): domain Eukaryota; kingdom Metazoa; phylum Arthropoda; class Arachnida; order Araneae; family Araneidae; genus Araneus; species Araneus ventricosus. The sequence goes on from BGPR01000903.1 coordinate 68,259, forward strand.
TTAAACAACTGTAGGAAAAAGAGATGGTATTTTTTCCTTCAATTAAGGATAGAAAACTTCACTGTTCGTCTTTTGAGCTTAATATCTACACAAAACCCTTTTGTGAAAGAAAAAGTTTTAAATACTAACATTTGCCAAAACAAGTTTCCGATTCTTCGTAAAAACATATCCGTAAAGAAATGGGCCAAATCTGTGCTATTTTTCAAAATTATTTGGGAAAGTAGGTAAATAGAGTAGCAGAGGGCAAAATAGAATAGAATAGTATAACAAAGAGTTGCATCAAATTAAATAAAGAGAACTATAAAATTTCTTAATAAGGTAGTATTTATATTTTTTTCGGAACTTTGATTTACAAAATATTTTAATTTAGATTGAAAAGTTTACTTAAAATTATTTAAGAAACTTTTTGGAAAAACATGGTACATTCTTACCTTCAGTTTTTTTTTTCCTGTAGATCCTTCATTTTGAAATTCAAAGTTCCCTCTTCGGGGCCAGTGGCGTAGCGAGAGTGAGTGGCGCAAGGGTCATAATATGATTTTTTTGCCCCCTTGTCATCATCAGTGACTTATCTTGTGTAAACTGCGCTTTGGGCAAGGTATTTTTTCTCCCCTTCATCGTATTTGACTTCAAAAAGTGACACAAATGCATTAAAGTTTTGTCATAA
>BGPR01000903.1:69149-97739 GCA_013235015.1 Araneus ventricosus
GTTATTGCGAAAATAACCGGTTTTCGGTTATTCAGGTTATTTTCACCTCCGGTTCAACCTGGCGGTTATAACCGCTCAAAATAACCGGCTTTTGAAATAGCCGGTTTTCGGGGGCTTTTATGATTAAACAAACGCCGTTTGTAGACAAAAATTTTTATTAGTATTGTTTTTGCAGGAAATCAAACCATTGACCAATATTTATCTATTCATAAAGACTCTTTTAGTAATCCGTCAACCCACAGACGCCTCGAGGAAGCAGTTGTCGTTGATTGGAAATTCAAAGCTTTATAACTTGGTATATTTTAGTCCAATCGAACCTAAAATCGATCCTATCTTACGATCCGGGTTTTTTACCCGGTTATTTGATTTTAAAAAATAATCGGTTATAACCGGGACAAAACAATAACCGAAAAAAACGGTTAACCGAAACAAAACGGCCGGTAGATTTTTCCTATTCCTACGCCCTGTGCATCTGTACCGACCTTGGCCCCAGGTTCGCTACGTTACTGTTCGGGATCATATTCACTATATGAAATCTTAAGCTAATAAACTGAACATGAAGTATAAATATATCCCTCTCTAACTTACGAAAGGGATTCGTAGAATAGAAGCTAAGAATAAACATAATATGACTTCCCGATAAGTGTTTACTGCGTTTCAGTAAACAACCTTCCGTTCTCCCCTGAATTTGTATTGCAATAAGAATCGAAGAAAGTGTTTTTTCTTATTTGATTTTTATTCCTTCTCGTGAAAGAAATCCATGACCGCGTTTTGACTGCAACGGGTATTCATAATTTTTATCCGAAAATTTAATGCGATATATAGAGATTTTATTCGATATAAAAAAAATCGCGTCTCGTATTTGTTTGTATGTGTGAAGCTGGTAAATGAACAAATAATTAGCTAATCGGATAAAAACGAGCATTTGGTTATTTCATTAAAATTCTACTTTTGTGTCAGATTTCGGACCAAATCCGTCCATGGGAATGAAGCTAGGCAACTTGCCACGTATTGGAATCAAGTTTTATCTACACAAGGTGACACAGCCATTATATCTAGGATAAATATTTAATAACTATATATATATATGTCATGGTTAATATGAATAATCGGTTATTATTCATAATACTGCGGTTACTATCTATAATAACTGACTAAAAGACTCGTGTTATTATGCTTAATAACCGCTTAAAGATCCGATTATTTTGTATAAAATAACTGATTTATCTCATTGACCGTAACAAACTTAGGGGAAAGTTGGTCAAAACCGGGTAGCTAAAGTTCGAAGGCCTGTTGGAGAGAGCTTGTGAAATTTTATTAAAATATTCACTGTTTACCGGAGTACAATATATCTTTCTAGAAATGTCACAGTTTCATTACTTTTTTATCAATGATTTTTTTAAATAAAAAATCTAACTTCCCGGTTTTACCCCACTAGTGAGGTAAAACCGGGTACACACGTGAACGTTATGGGAAATTAGGAAAACTCGACTTTCAGTGGAAAAGTTGAAATTATTTTTATTTTATATGACAATTAAAGAATATTAGCTACAAAATTCACATGTAAAGCAGTTGTCTTCTTCCTCCGCGCCACTACAGCTTTCGTGTGCACAGCTAAGACAGTTTTTACGTTGCATTAACACTTCTTCTTTACTTAAATTAGAAAATGCATCATTAAAATGTAAACAATCAACGTCTAATGTGTTTTTATCCTCTTAAACGGAAGAATCATCAATACTGACTGACCCGGTCTTACGCCACTCGGAATACCCGATTTTATCCCGAGTGCAGAGGTTATGAAAAAAGATATAGAACCGCACAATTTTTGGAGAAAATCCTTATTGTTTGATAGGGTAGGAATTCTTAGCAAACGTATAATAAGCTGCACTAAATATAGTTTTGATAACTGTAATGATTTTTAAGTAATGACAGTTTAAATCAAACAAACATTAGAGAGTTGACGTCTTAAAACAAACAAACCTTCACAGATGCAGTGCATTCAACAGCGACAACACGGCCTGTGACTGTTCCCTTTTCTTGACTACCAGGGTGTCATTCAATATCTGTCTGCTAGATAGGAAAAATAATAGCGATAGAATCAAGGGTACCCGGTTTTACCCCACTCTCCCCTAATATCCCTCAAAGAACCATTCAGAAAGTAGTCACTCTCCCCTATATACAGGGAAAATATTGACAGTGCCCATTCAAGGGTTCAATATATTTAGAGATTAGGGACAGAATATCTGTCGGCTGAGTGACCGCTGGGCAACATCTCGATAGAGTTTCTGAGGTCCTGTCATCCATCAGAGTTATGGTTAGGAGAAAAAATCTGGAACCATCTCGGAATTCAATTGCATGCACCCAGCGAGTCATCAGTCGTCTTTTGTTGATTAAGTAATATAAACACAGGAAATATTACTTAAATCAACAAACATTAAACTTGGATGGATTAAGGCTCACGTCGGATACAGCGGTAATGAAGCGGCGGACGTACTAGCCAAGAAGGCAACACAGGAGGGAATCCCCACATTCATCCCAGCACCAAGAAACCATAGCAAGAGTCTGCTACAAAAAGAGTCCATCATCCGCTGACAAAAAGAATGGGACAATGGAGAAACAGGCAGGAGCGTTCATAACGTTTTGCCAAAAGTCAAGACAACTTCTACTCCATGGCAAAGGCCGGAAATAATGTTCGTCACGGGCCACGGCCCATTTCCAACATATCTCAAAAGATTCAACATCAGAAGCAGCGATTCCTGTGGCTGCGGAAAGCTGGGAAACCCCTTACACTATGCTACAAGTTGCCTGTTTACAACGTCATACCACCTAACAAAACCGTCAGCAGACCTAGAACCACTTTGGTGGAAAAGAGTCATGAACAACAACAATTCTAGGGCGAAAATCAAAAAACTCATGCACTTCATCGCGGAAAACGAACCACTCTTATTTCCAAAAGATGGCGACGACAACTAGCCGCAGACCCAACTAACCCTATGTACTCATATCCTCTCTTCTTCCATACACAGGGCAAGACCCTCTCAAATTCAACAACACAACGATCTGAAAGACTGAACTTTAAAAAAATATTATATTCTTTTGTTTTAAATGTCATGTTTTTTGGTATCTTTTTATAGAAATTGTAATTTTTTTTTCTTTGCTCTGGCTTTTTTCAATAAAGTCTCACGCATACCCAACCAACCGACAGGGAGCCGCCTTGGCTCCGAGTTCGGGGGCATGCTGTGGTGTTAAGTAGGTCATTTTACCGCCAGTGTCCACTTGCACATCTGGGGCGAATTTGTAAAGCATCTGGAAATGCAATTAGCCTACCATTCCCACCTGCTGAGGTCTCTGCAAAGATTTGCTTAACTTGCGCGTCGCCATTTGATTTTATTGGGCAAATTTTACATATTTGTATTATTGTATTTATTTATCTGCACGGTGCCTCATGCGTCCAATAGAATTTATATTTATAATTATTTATCTGCTCAGTTTCGTTGTTTCAAATGACAAAATTAATCATTTTCATCATGAATTTTTCTATACAGGCTTCGATTTTCATCTGAAAGCATATCTTAGAGTGAAAAGGTCATTTTACTTTTTGTGTGAAATTTTTCACAAACAATCTGTAACGCATTTTTTTTTCGTTAAGCATATTCTTTAGAATATTCTCATTTTTGACTTATTAATTTATGTCCGAGGGCGAAAAAATTAGGAAGTTTTCATTCACAATATATATTAGAAAATATTTTATATATTTTTATATATTAGAATATATAATATTTTTTATATTATATAAAAAATTCATAATAATGAAGGATTGTTACGAGACAACATTCATTTCATTTGCAACAAAAGTTAAATAGTTTTTCTATCTTTTGACTTTTGGCAAAGGAAACTCTTATTTTGATTGCCTTTCGAATATTTTTATTGGCTGAAGATGAAATTTTCTTAGAAAATTTTATTTATGTTAGGAAAAACAAGGTTTGAGAAAAGAGTTGCAATTTCATAACTTAAACATGAATGGTTCAGAATATGATTAAGAAGAATTTCCAAACAAAAATTATTTTAAAGTCTTTGTAATTTCATTTTTATTAATATAATCATTTCTGCGATGCCTAAAGAATGAAATATCATAATATAACTTTCTTTTTGTGAGAATACTACTTTAAGTTATGAGGCTGTTACAGAAAAATTCCTCTTGATATACGACAGTTGTTTTCTTGCGTCATTATCCCAATTTTGTCTAAATTAACTTGCTGTATATCGCCTCCTTAAATTAGATCTATATTAAAATCCAAAAACTCTACTTTTCAGGAGATAAGCAGTATAAAACGTTTTCGGTATTTTTTTATCGTTTTTAAAGATTGAACCAAAGTTGGATAATGAAATCTGCGATATTACGTTTAAGATTTTTTTCTCTCTATATAAAATGACTAGTCGTAGAAAAAGTAAGAATAAAAAGTTATGTCATCGTCTTAGAAAACCTAACAAAAGATTGAATTTTTTTACTTCTTTCCTACTTCTTTTGTGTGCAATCCAATACCAAAACAAATGTTTCCATGACGACTATAAAAACGCAGACGATTTTTTATTTCATATGAATAAAACATTATGTACGTACATAAAAATAGAAAAATAGTCGTCAAAAAATTCTATATCGAGATTTTCATAAATAACGACACTTTAAACTTCATCAAGGCCAAAAAAGAAGTGTATTATGTTTAGATTTTGTTTCGATTAAACAATATTTAGGCCACAAATTTTAGCTCAGTTTACAAAATCGAGAGTTCATTCTATTATATGTACTATAACTATCAACTATATATTCATCATGAAGATTCCTATAATATATTGTACAAAAGATAGGGGAGTTTTTATTATCCTAATGTCTAAAAGAAAAATTTGTAGATCTGCCATTCCTATTTTGAATCAAAAGGAATTTGCTTCAGATTTTGGATATAAACATATCCAAAAAATTTCAGCTGCAAATTTTTAATTAAGGACGTTAGAATAAATTTCGAACCTCTAGTCCGAAACATCACATCATGATTTAGCCTGGATTCATCTGTATTGTTCTTGTCTAGCTTGATTGCATCAGCTGTTGCATTCTGTGCGTAACAATTTTCACAGCACGCAATGTACAGAATGTCTGTCCGTCTGTCTGTCTTATAGAAACTCTTTATATTACTAGTTTCTTTCCTTTTCTTCAATCAAAGGATTTCGCATCATTAATTTACGGATAGTGTGCGAAACTAAATATATTATCATGTTAAAATATTATGAGATCAGGTTTTATTGTGGTTAATACTTGGTTTCATAACCACGTTCTCCAAAATTTTATCAATGTCGTTAAAATCAGTCAACTCGACTAGCCGAGTTAGCTTTAAAATATCAACTTTATAGTTCGCGAACCAGTCCATAACATATGGGGCAATTGTCGTCTTGGAAGATAGATTTGGTGATGTTAACCTCAGAAAGTGTGTATATGTCCACATAAGGAACAACGTTGTCATCACCACTAAGAGAATTATGGTCGACAGCCTACATCTGAGTAGTTACTTGCTGTCATCTAAATATCGCCCCATCCAGAAAAGGACAGGTGTAAGGACACCTCATTCTTCAAGGCAAAGGAAATTCATGCTTATCAATACGCACGTACATACACTATATGATCAAAAGTATCAGGACACTTCCGAATTTTCACAATTTTTAGAATTTCTCCGGAAAAGCTAGACCAAATGCCCTCGAACTGCGATCATGTAAAGAATAGACTCTAACTGACACTTTACAGTAAAGATTCGGTCACGAGCGCATTTAGGAGACCGACCAAAAATTGATGAAGATAAAAAATTATTTCGGCTCGCACCATTCCACAGAATGCTGATAATGATTTGCAACTTTGATCAATGGTTTTGTTTTCAATCAGTAATTTTTTAAATGAAGTTACGGGACAATAGCACACATATTCGGGAAGATATAAAGGTTTTCTTAAAAAATCCGAAATTTTTTCGCAAGTTTTTTGCTTATAGCACGCAGAAGTTTTACCCAAAATATTCCAAACTTACAGAATATATGAAAATATATTAGCAAAGTATTGTGATAAAATTTGAAATAAATACGTTAAATATTCGAAGAAATATGAGTATTTGTAGTAAATATTTTTTACTGCGCATGTACAAGATATAGCGTAATTTTTCTTTCACAACTTCAAAACCAGAAATATGGGCAGCTGAAATAAAAATTCCAGTTGAATGCCTTTAAGATTTAGAAAGGCATCGGCATTGCAGTAAGCAGAATGAGGGGTTTCCCACAAATTGATATTTTTTAAACTAGAATCTTCGGATGTAATCGTCAAACTGCAATTTAAATTATGAACTTTTTTATAAGTATACCTAGGTATTCAGCATGTTCAATCTTTATTAAATTCTATAAAAATAATCAAAAATTCATGTTTGAAAAATATCATTTTGTTTAAATACCTCACCAATTTGTTTATCTTAGAGGGAAGCAGAAATTCTGCCCACTGCAATGCCGATATCTTTCTAAATACTAATGGCAATCGAATGGAATGTTTTATATAATTTGCCCTATATATCTGGCATTGAAGTTGTGAAGGTAAAATTACGCTTTGTCTCTCACATGCGCATTAAATATTATTTGCTATAAATACTCATATTTCCTCAAATACAAACAAAGTTTTGCTAATATATTGGCATATATTCTGTAGGTGTCTTATAATTTGAGTAAAAACTCTGCATGCTATAAGCAAAAAACTTGCTATAAATTTTTTTAAGAAAACCTTTATATCTTCCCGAATATGTGTGCTATTGTCTCGAAGCTGTATGAAAATATTACTGATTAGAAACAAAACCATTGAACAAAGTTGTAAATCATTATCAGCATTCTGTGGAACGGTGTGAGCCGAAATAATTTCTATCCTCATCAATTTTTGGGCGGTCCCCTAAATGCCCTCGTGACCTAATCTTCACAGTAAAATGTCAGTTAGAGTCTATTCTTTACATGATCGAAGTTAGAGGGCAGTTGGTCTAGCTTTTCTGGAGAAAGTAAAAAAAAAAAAAAATGTGAAAATCCGAAAGTGCCCGTATACTTTTGATCATATAGTTTATGCACACGCATAGCCAAGTATAAAATAGACAAAACGTTCACAGTTAAAATAAAAGACATGTTACAGTCTAATATATATTATCACAGGCAGAAGAACGAGTGACACTTTTTTCTGATGGAGTACTACCCCATTCATGTGGGGCTCCTAAGCAGTTACCTATCGCTAAAATTGACTCTTCCAAAACATTTCTTCCTTTTCCCCGATCTGAATTTATCTCTAGATAGAGTTTGGCATACGCTGAATTCACCTGAATGGTTCCTTTCTTCATAGAATTCTCCCATTACTTGAAAATAATGACGAATTTAATTAGCATTACTGGAAAAAGGAAGTAATGAATTGTCATACATTCACAAATGATCTCTGCTACAAATATCCATCAATTACTATTTCAAAGACAAGCTACATGCACGATTTAAAGAATTTTTGATAATACGACTAAAAATATCACAGCACTTAAATCTTGGGCGCTTCCCAATTTTCTATTTTATAATTGTAAAAGTTCGATAACTTTTTAAAATCGCAAACAGATGCTGAAAAATCATTTGCAAGTGATAAAAACGTTTCTCGCATCAATAAACTTTCAAATTATGTTTTTATTTCTTATAATTATTCATTCACATTCACTATTCATAACCATATCATTTCATGCATGAATCCTGTTCTGAAAGAAATATATCGAGGACAAATTATTTTTTCATTTCATGAGAATTAGCTTCTTTTTCAATTATTTTCACTTAACGATGCTTCATACTCATTTCTTTTCTTTATGAATGACTATTTTTAATCGAATTTCGAATAAGATACGTGAATCCTGAGACATTAATTTTAAAAAGAGTTTTATCGTCCGGTTATAACAGACAATAAAAGAACACCGTTAAATTTTAGAATGTCTTCAAGTGTAAAATATTTTGAACGCTAAGATTGAAATTCTGTTTATCCAGGAAAACGCGATTGGCAGTCCTTGTAAAAAAATACAAAGTTTATTATACTAAGTTATGTATGGTTAAGATGCCATATAAAATCCGTTATATGTAAGACTGCCTAATTTCTTTTGTGGATTGAACGTCTGGTTTTGCTCCTCAATGAAGACTATTTTGGGATGGGACTCTTCATTTGGAACCGTGGTGGGATGACGCATTTATACCTAGGATTACCATGCGTCCGGACTTTAAGCTCAAGTCCGTTTACTGTCCGAATTTACGCCAACGAATGCGGCGAGATGGGGAAAATCTAACGGATCGGAAAAAGCTGACGTCATTTCGCCAATGAAAGGAAATCTATTGTTTGCAGGCATGGATGTTGTCTTTGATAATTTCCCTATCGTCAAAAGACGAAGGATTAATCCAGCTCCTACCAATCTGGGTGTTTTAATTTTTTCTAAAATCCTTTTTCGGCCTCTATTAGCTACATTGTGCTACGCGCGTTTTTCTGTATTACGCATTAAATCAAATTGTCTCCCAAAACTTCGTGCTGAAATTTTTCTCGGTCCTTACTCTTATTTGCTACGCCAGCAGCAGTTCTTTGTTGAGGGTAACGTGCAACGTAATTTCTAATTTTAATTTTTCTCTTTCCCCCATTTAAATTCTCTCTTCGTATTCCCCATTGCTTTTTAAAAGCAGTTAAAGAGCATTTTTCCTCTCTTTTTTCTTTTCCTTAATTCTTTCAAAAAATTTTCTCGGTTATGTCAACTTCTAAATTATAATTTTTCTTTCGAAATTATGATGTGGAGGTGCAAGTGAAATTTTATCACAAAGCAGAACTCCGTAATCTAAACCACGTTGCCGTTGTGGCATTGAACGAGATTTTTCGTTTACCAGGTCGTTTGGATAGCTGAGAGAGTCGTTCGTTCGTGTCAGTTGTAAAAGAAATGCCGATCGTCAAAGCGAATTCCCCTTTATCTTGTCAAAAACAAGAATAAAAAAAATAGTCTTGTCAAAAACTTAAAAATAATATGTCCGTTAATAAAATTATCTCATCCGAAAAGTAACTACCGAAAAAACCAACAAAGTGATGAGAAAGTGGATGAACCTCCTTATCGAGGGTCCATTTCAAACTAAAAATTTTAAAAAAATCGGACAGTTTTTCTTTATTTTATTTTTCATTAACGCAATTTTGATTTATCAAACATTAGTAAAAATTGTACATTCTTTACAGTCTGAGATTTTTTCTACCTGTGCTTGTGCGAGAAAGAGGGTCATTGGTAGGCTGCTACAAGAATTTTATACTATACCTTGACACGTGAAGACCCTTCACGTACCGCCCGACGCTTCCGTATTTTATCTAAAAAAAATTATGGTACCCCTAGGTATACCCCACTCACCGAATTTCTACATCAAGAAGGAGGAAGCTTGGCCCCTACAAATTTAACTTGTCCCAAATGCACGTACACGACGGATCTTTGATGCAATTGTGTTTCAAATCTATGACCCTAGGTCCTTGTTTGTTTCTTTGCTACACAGAGTGATTTTAACTTGATCTGTCAAGCGAAAGAAGGTGATAGAAGCGCCCTTGTGGAGCATAAAACACCATAGCAACCGTTTACGATCTATGGTGGATATACGGGAAATTTGCCAAGTCTGTATAAACCGATTTTCTGATTTTCCTGAAGAACCTACAGAAAAAAATACATATTTGGAAAGAGAAAAAATAGTTCTATAAGATGGGCACCATTTCCATTAGAATATCTGGTTTAATGGCGAGCTACAAACTTTGGAACATTGGCGATGTACAAAATCGAATTATCGCCGAAATTTGTAACCGGTAGTATCGGAAACACCCTCTTAGCTGCAATCAGTCAAATTTACCAAACACTTCTCCATTCCATCAATTTTTCAATGAGCTCACAATAAATCATATCAATGTTCTAAGCCGCTCGGTGGACATGTCGTGGATCTCCTTCTACGACCGCCGAATTCAGTGACGTATTGCAAACAAATGGTTAAATTTCTTTTGAAATCGGAGACCATTTTTCATGTTGGTATTTAAGGAAACTCGCAAATTCGGCTTTTTCTCAAATTTTGCGCATTTTCCGTCTATCCACCGTATCTCGTAAACGATTGAAACAGGGTTGCTACGGTGTTTTATAATCCACATGGTTTCTTCTATCACCACCTTTTGTTATGCGGATAAGTTCAAAATCACCCTGTATGTTGCGCTTAGATTGTATGATAAATTAAGTTACTGGAAAATTCTGGAATTCTTTGAAATTCTTTGTAAAATGGGGAAAAAAGAACTATGCTTGTACTAAATACTATATATTACACACATTATTTGCAGGAAATATAACTTACACTTCGCGGAAATCACCTACAGTTTGTAGAAGTAAGATTTTGAGAGCGAGTAGAAGTTAATAAAATGCGAAGAAATAAAATTTAGAACCAGTAAACGAATACAGCAGTCCCGCTAAGAGATCACGTGACAATTAAAGCATTTAAGAGATGCCAAAAACAAACAGTCCTGAAGCTTAGACCCTGCCCTGTAGAAATGGCTTAACCAGATTACGAAAAAACAGTTCATTTTCAACTCGTTCCTCTAAACGGTATATCTGACTCATACATGGAATTAGAAAAGTTTTGATATTTAAATTTGTAATTAAGTAAAAATAGCGACTAATTTAAAAGACAAAAATCACTTGGTCACGATTAAGTATCTCAGGTGACCTTTGCGTTTCTATATGGACTGAAATAATAATAAATGTCCCAATTATAATTATTTCGGTTCAATTGAAAGTTAGATAAGTTAATAAATGAAGCTGTTAGTAGGTTATTAAATGTATAATTAAATTACTGTTAGAAAAAGCATATTATAATCATTAAGTCATTGATCTCGTACTTACAGTATATTTTTCTGTTTCATTTGCAATTGTTTTCTGACTAAAATTGTGAATTTCATAACTTTTTTTTGGAATATTTCGATCATTTCTTCCTATTTTTTCCGTTTCTTTTTTTCATTTTTTTAAAATTTTCATTTCAAAACCTTGTTCTATATAATTTCTAATGCTAACTAATTTTAGAAGTCTCGCTTATTTTACCACATTTACCAATACAGAAAATTTTATAAATTTACTAACATTAAAAATATAATTTTAAAAAATATTGTATATTATCGTAGTGATAATTTTAAATTTTTTAAAAAGTTTGGCAGTTTTTTCAAGTTTTTAAAATGAAAAATCAACAAATCTTAATTTTTTAATTTTTTTTTATTTTCAAAAGATGTGTTATCTTAATGTTGACTAAAATTTTTAACAAGTTCTCTGATGAACTTCATATTTTTAATTTGTCTCCTGACGCTTTTAAATCGAAATGTTTACAACTTTTAGATACATTATTTTGCCTTTTTACTCTCGACTAATATCCAGCTTTTTAAATTTTTATGCGTTTTAATTTTCCGTGTTCTTATCTATTCGGCAATTTTTTAATTTTTTTTATAGGTTGTGTTTAATCTTTGTAATCTGCTTTCGGCACCGTGTTGCATTTTATTTCAAGCGTTGCAGCTTATTATTACAAGTGTGTATTTTCATCTTTAAACTTTTAAACTCCTGATGGTTTTTTTGAGAATTCGGTGTTGTGTGTTTTGACTTTTTACCCTTGCCTTTTGGAAATGGTCTTTTAATATAATATTTTAAATTTTTTTAAAAATACGGCTTTTAGAATCATAGTGTGTTTTAATGTTTTTGTGATTATGTGTTTTCGTTTTTAATTATATATGCGTTTGCAAAATTCTTATGATTTTGTGTATTCTCTGTGTTTAACTTTTTATTTTCTAGTGCATTTTTTTGTGATTTACTCATTGTGGCTTTTGTTCTTTGTGTGTTTGTTGTTTATAGCACTCTGTAAATGGAGTTTTCTCTGTAGTGTGCTTTTCTTTAAATAAATAAATAAAAATAAATAATTAAATAAATATAAATAAATAAATAAAAATAAATAATTAAATAAATATAAATAAATAAATAAAAATAAATAATTAAATAAATATAAATAAATAAATTAAAATATATAAAAAAATAAATAAATAAATAAAAATATATAAAAAATAAATAAATAAAAATAAAATACATAAATAAATAAATAAAAATAAACTAACTAAATAAATAAATAAATAAAAATAAATAATTAATTAGATAAATAAAAATAAAGAAATAAAAATATATAAAAAATAAATAAATAAATAAAAATAAAATACATAAATAAATAAAAATAAATATAAATAAAAAATAAAAGTAAATAAATAATACAAATTCGAACTTATTTCCGAATTAACTTTCCTTTCTTTCCTACAAAAATCCCCTACTTTATAATATCACCCTTCTGATTCGCTGCCTTGTAGTCTTGCGGCTGATGTCTGGTCTCTCTCCTGTCGGTCATTCTGGAAGTAATCAGGGGCAATCTCAATTACCAACTCACACCCAGATTTATCGTGACGCCCGTCGCTATAAAAACGCATATCTGGCCGCGTGGGTTTTCTCTTAAAGGTTGCAACTTCTTTCTTGTCTAATGAGACCTCTTTCGGCCCTACCCGTCAGACTGCGGGAATGGAATGGATCGATGAAGGCGGCTGGATTGAAGTCAAAAGATTGCTTCCCCAAGTTAAATATATTTTTTTATTTGTTTCATGGATATTAAGCTAGTAATACTGTGAACAGTCCCCAAAAAAACTACTGTCTGTTCTTCATCGCAGTCTTTAAAGGTTTATCCAATGCTGTCATTCATATTGAAGACAATATTGCTTCCAGGCACACCAGGCATCATAAATTGTCTCTCGAGGAGGTACCTTCTTTGCCCTCATGTATATAATGTCTTACAAATCTATATTTACAATCTTAAACCCATCAATATACAATACTGCACACCTACACTAAGCACAAATTTTACTCCCTGTATTTACAAAACAAATACATTCACTTATTATTAATATTACCTGAAAAAGGTACTGGAACCAATTTTTAGAAAATTTTGCTCTCAAGTTTGCAGGTTGTCTTCAAATTCTTATAACATAAAACGTTTGTCTAGAATCATTGCAAAACATAATTTCTATAAAAAAGAAGAAAACAAGATTTGATGGAACGAAATAGGGAAAACGCTACTGTTAACATGGAATTATCTTTTTTTTTATGCGAATAATTTACACAAATTTTAGCTTTCATCAGTAGTATCAAAATTACAATAAAATGTCTGCTTTTATTAGAATTAATTGAATTACAATTAAATACCTCGCTTTTAATAAAATGATCGAGGTGTTTTAATGATGGCAAACTCGCTATTGACTCCCCAAAACATTGAAACCATTAAAACGACTGCCGTCTTAAAACGGAATAAAAAAATAAATTTTATTACATATTCGTCGTTTTTTATTACCTCTAGGAAAATCGAACAACGCGTTTGGTCGTGAATGTGTAACAACCAAATTTACAGACAGACGGTATCCTGAACGGTCGAGTTTAAACAGAGATCTCAAATCGCTTGGTCGATAACACTCTAATGGAATTTATCAAATCTTACAAATGGCATTACATTTTGTACACTTTGCATACTTTTAAATCCCATGTGATATACGAACTTGTATGTACATGTGTATGAAACATAATGGACATTCATATGCACGTCTAGTGAATAATTTTGAAATCCACTGCGTATCTTTCAGGAGGATAGAGGACATGACGTCAGAACACAGCTTAAGAGAATGTGCCTCGAGATGTAAGATGACAAGCTCAGTGGCTTTTGTCATGTGTCTTCATTAGCGAAGAGAGGGAACTGTCAGATGGAAAACTTACATAGGGTTATCGTGAACAAAAAAGTACATAAAATGTTATATATAACATAACAGTTGCATCCTCACACTGGTGTGAAGTGGAAGCAGGGGGAGTGGAGTGCAGTCCTAGGCACCATACTCATTATCTGATGGCAGATCAAAATTAAGAAATCCATCCGTGATAGTACTCGTGTTCGGTTTTCCGATCGGAACTTCTTGCAATCAGAGAAGCCTTGGATTTCGCTCTTCGTTTTGAAACTAGCGACACCTATATTTTGACGGACAGCAAAAGTTCAATCCAATACTTAAAAAATTGGCCGAAAATTCCAGAAAAAACCGGTCAAGAAATTATTTCCAAAATTTTTACACTTTCACTGAAAAGCAGAGTTTGCACTCAATGGATTCCCTCCCATGTTGGAGTCTTCGGCAATGAGGTGGCGGACTTGCTTGCGAAAGAGGGAAGTGCTCTTCCTTCTGCTGCCTCTGGTGAATTCTTCGCGTCCGAAATATTTTCTATCCACAGGGCTAAAGAAAATTCTACTTGGAAAGTCCCTCCCGCACACGAATGGTTTGCTGGAAATCGCCCTGGTCTGTCTCTACAGTCCGAAGGTACAAGATCCGCACAGACTGCATTGGCCAGACTTCGTAGTGGCCATATCAAAAGCTTGAAATTTGTTGACAAAGAAAAGGCTTATTCCTCTTGCCCTTGTTCCTGTCCTGCTTCTCCTGCTCATGTCATTGACTGTATTGGCGCCTCTGCGAGGCTGCTGTGGAGTGAGGGGGAAAATGGACTTGTGGTACTGTTAGAGCGACATGGTATCATGGACCTGGTCCAGTATTTGGACCAGGGGGACATGAAACAACAACAACAACAACTCGTGAAGATCATATCGCCAACATTCAAGCAAAAGTCACAAGTCCAAACGCTACTATATTTTTGAGGTATAGTCGATTTAAACATAATTAATTTAGAATAGTTATGGAAAAAAGCAAAAATTATTTTACATATTTCTAGCTCCTACGACTGGTTTAATGATGTTTAGATAACTGATATACAACACGAAATAATTAATTGGAAATTCTAATCAATTACAGTAACCCGTCAAAAAAGTTTTGTGGAACGAAAACGATATTACAGGATGTGAAATAAACAAATTTATCAATCTTTTGAATTTAATTTCTCTATAAAATCTTCTTGCTTTTTCTTGCGATCTTTATATAAATTACTGCCAAATTCGAGAATAGACAATCCTTTTCGAAAGCTATTAGGTTTACAATTTCTGCAATTTTCAACGGCAAGATTTATTGAGATAAAAATTATTTTGAGTTTTTTAGTAATAATATTAATTTTTTTTGGGGGGGGCGGGAGGGGGTTATTCCTGAACTGAAGTGTTATTGAGATAAAAATGTTCCAAATTTCTTTTGAACAATTTTCTCCTTCAATTTCTGCATTTTCTTCTTAATAATAATGTTTTCGAATTTATTATATCACTTTCCGTACAAAAAATTTCAATTTTCTGACAACTTTAATGCAACGAATAAAAAAAAGAATTATTTTTCTTATACGAATACGAAATAAGCAGGAGTAATAAATTTTGTTTCAGCAGATATATGCAATTTTAATTTTAATTTTCAGACATTTTTTCGAAACAAATATTTTTTTTAAAAAATTATGATTTTTCCTACTTTTTTTGTGTTTGTGAACTTTGCTTATGAAATCCATTTTATGTTTTCCCCTTTGTAGTCTGATATATTCCAAAAAAATTCTGTTTACGAAGAACGAAAATGAAATACTTAAATAACAAAAAAAAACATTATCAGAATTTCGAAAAGTAGTTTCTTTTTTGAGCAATGAAAATACCATTGTGATGTTTGTTCCAAAGCTACCCATCTTTCTTTAAAAACTCACTATGCAATGAAAATTTCGGAAAAGAATAAGAATGACATTAAAATATTGAATCTTTTACTTCTATACATTCAAAAAATACAAAAATTCGAATGCAGCATAAAAATATATCTTTTAAATAAAACATACAAGAACTTTACTCCGTTCTTTCTCGACCATTTTTCCCAGACGACAAAAATCTTTTTAAAATTAATGATTCGTGTCTAGCGCATCTTATTCACAATTCGAAAAAAATACTCTTTCACAATAGCTGAAAATGAGTATTACGCATCGCCATACTAAAATCATTAAAATATAAATCTATTTTCGAGAAATGAAAGATTAAGTACTTTGTTGGCGATGAGTTCCGGAAGAAGAAAAAAAGCACGCATGGAATGATACGGTTATGACTAGCAATTGGAAATGAATAATCATTAAAGTAAGAAGTTAATTTAAATATTTACTGATGCGAGAGGCGCTTTAATCGTTTGCTATTTATTTTTTGCCATCTGTTTATGATTTTAGAAGTTATTGAACTTTTGCAGCTACTGATAAAAAGTTAGAATGTGTGCGAGCCTTTTACCGTCAATAAAATATAAGTAACGGCTGTTATTTTTGTACTGCACTAAAGATTTTTAAATCATGGAACCAATCTGCTTTGAATTAAATATTGATTCATGTTAATTGCAAGAGCATAACTGCAGACCATTTTTTCTTCTCATTCTTGTTTATACCTCTCACGTATTAAATGTAGTTCTTCTTCTGCTTTTTCTGCAGAATTATAAATAGATATATTTTTTGCAAGAAAGGTATTTTAAATAAATACAAAATTATTGATGCACCAGATTGTTATTCGAAATACTTTTAAATCGTTTGCAGACAGCAATATTTTAATTGTTGGTGCGAGGCAAAGCGCGTATGTATGAATGCAATAACTAAAGCAATGAAAAGTGCTCTTAAAAGATTTATTAAAATTATAGAAAAAAATGCATGGGACTAAAATTTAATCACTGAAAATCTAGCTTTTTGAATTTTAAAGTGATGCAAAAGTATTTTTGTGCGATAATATGCTCCGAAATTAAAGAGAAAAAAGATAAAATAAAGATAAATTAATTATAACTTTGAAGACCTATTACCCAATAAGTGACTACGTGCCACATTTGATGACTACAGGTCCAACGTTCTGCCTTGGAGAGTTTTTTGAGAGATCTTTGTATCATTGTTCTATCACGCAATTTATAAATAGTAATCCAGCCTATAAAATTATTACAACAATCAGCGATTAAAATTTTCAATCCGATTAATCATATCTAAGAAAAGTAGCAATATGTTTTGACATCGCCTAGTTAAAATTTAATTATTTTGTGTTTAACTAATCCATGCTGTCATCATAAATTCACAGAGAAAGACGTCATGGCAAAATCGTTAAGTAAACTTATATTTCATATTTTGCAAATGGCAGCGTTCATTTCATTTCCAGCACAGCTGTACTAGAATTCACTTACAGCCGAGCCAAAGTGTCGGAAATATGACCTAGTTTTGAAAGTTATTGTAATTCGCATGTCAATCAAAAGAGGAGAATGTGAAGGGACGTTAGCTTAACATTAATTCAGAAACATAATTTTTTACTGAGAAATATTCTAATAGGATATCGAATTGACAACAGGATGATGAATTTGCTTATAAAAGAAATATTATTGTGAATCAAGTTTGTGGGAATAACAAACTGCCTTTACATAACTTTTACCTACAAAACAATCTTTAATCTGAATATAATGGTGTAGGATTAATTGGGGACGAATTTTGCAGACTCTGTCATTTTCTTCTCTTTAAAAGGATGGTATGCGATAGAGAAAATGTCTATATTTTTTGTGGGTGCATAACCATATTCTGCGGGGTTCATTAAACAATACCTCCTTTCAAAAATTATTTATTAATTAATTAACCTCACTTTTAGGAGTGTTCTATTTTACCCCGAAGTGTTCCCAATTACCCCAGAGACTACGGGGTAATTGAGAACACGTATTTCGGCTTCTAATCATAGTAACGAATTGATTTGATGAGAATATATTTAAAATGATTACAAACTACTGTGTATTGACTCAAAATGCATTGAACTGCCTTTTCCCATTAATCACAAAATACTTATTTTTTGAATGCTTTTCAGCAAAAATAGCTTCTATTTCACGGAATATCGTATACAAACTATTATAACTATTTATTTACTTCAATTTGGTGTAATTTGTAATCATTTTAAACCTCTTTGTTTCGACAAAAGTTGGGAAATGAATATTTATAGAAACTGAAATAACTGAATATTATGACACACTAAAAGGAAATAGTTAAGACTTAAATATCGCACATAAAAATTAGTAGAAACAAATAGTTCAATTTAGTAGTAGAAAGTAGATTTTCCATTTGAAATAGAACGTTCCATTCACTGTTCTACAAATTTTTCTATGACATTTACACTACCTGAAAACCAAACAATCCTTTTCAACAATCAACTTCAAGATAAGATCTGGGAGTATAGCTTTTAACTGACACTCGAAAATCGTAAACTGGTCTTTCGCTACCGGAACAAATTTTGATTTAGCTAAATTGGTGGTTTTCCTGCCGTATCATATTCACCACCCTCAACTTGAATCACGCAGACGTACAAATAATGTGCCTTCATTCTGGCACCTGCAACGCTATCGATCAAAACAAGCAAATTTGTTGAAAAATAAACCATGGATGATTCCAGATAAATTACTTTCTCCATCTCCACAGCTTCCATTTCTTGTTGAAAAGAGTCAAAATCCTCATCTTCAGATTCCACCATCAGCATCACGTTTTCGACTTTCTCGTCGTCAGTTTCTTGTTTTCTTCCATACTTGAAGTCAAACAGCTTCAAATCATTATTAACAAAACCTTTCGTATGAAATTTCATACGAATAAAGTAGTATATATGTAGATGACTTGGTAAATTGTTTTGAAATGGCAGTTGTTAATTTGACATAAAACAGAGAACTAAACGAAACTCCGTTTCTAGATTTAAAATTGTTTCCTATCAAATAATAAATTATTCCAAATACATAAAAAATATAGGTTTTTGTTACATTAAAAAACCTGTCCCCAATTACCCCGCAGTAAAAATTCAAGGGGGCAATTAAGAACACTAACCTGTTCCTCAAGATGAATTCCAAAAACGAAAATTGAAGTTTCCTCGTATTCGTTATATCCTACAGATCTAAGAAATATATAAATTAGCAGCTTAGCTTGCATATAACCGGCGTAGGCAACGAAAAATGAAACTTAAGAAATTTTTATTTCACTTTTCTTAACATGGTTGAAATTAAAGGTAGCAAACATTACCAAATAACATTTAAAAAAGTAGGAAACTGTTTTTCTTCTTCATCTAGAGCGTCTTAACCAAAGCACATACTTTTCAGTTCGCCAGGAACTCACCAGTGCGCTCTGTAGTCACCGTTCCCAATTACTACTTGTTCCCAATTTCCCCGCCTGTCCCTATCAAATAATACTTCACTATTCCACGGAGTGTATTTATACAGTGTCTTGGCATATGAGGAAGCCAGCGCCAAACTTCGAACAAGAATGGCTGAAAAGGGTCACCAATAACCTCGTCTCCAGGCAGAAAATTCGTGGGATTATCAAATTCATTAGCGAAAACAGAGATCTTTTCCGGCCTCCCTAGCTTTCAACTTCCCAGCGAGCTGGACTAAGTAGCACAATTACCGGACATTCCCCTTTCAAATAAAAGAAAGGTATTTCAACATCTAAAGAAAAGAAGACTATTACGAACTAATAGTGTAAAAGTGAAAATGCCTGTGCTGTACATAGTGCATATATTTCCTTCTTTTTGTTTATTTTGTTTTTGTTTTTCTTAAATAAAATCCCCATGTCTTGCCCATCAAACCGTTCAGTGACCGGTCTGGTTACGGGTACGGGGGTAAGGGACGGCGTTCTGTTCTGTCCCTATCAAATATAATAAATGAAAGAATGGAAATTAGAAGTTTTCTCCTGTCGTCTACGCCTCGTATACCATTAGACTTTTATAATGACGAATTCTACTTTAGCTATTGCATAATCAAAGCTGAAAATTTTAAGTTACAATAAATAAAAGATAAATAATGATTTTTTCTGGAAATTTCTAAAGGCTTTCATTATAACGAAAAAAATTGCGCATATAAAACTGAATTTACAAAAGTATAACCACAGTTAAAAGTCGGTTTAGCAAAAATCCCTTGCTATATGTTTTTGGCGTAACACTTTTTGATCTAGTGTGTAAATCAATTTAATATAATGTGATAAATTCACGTGACTTCATAGTTACAAGACAAATGTTACTACGTATGTCATAAAATATGTTTGTTTTATGCTGTTCTGCGGCGTCATTCCTTTTCCTCCTTCAAGATACGCAGTTGCTTTCAAGATTAATTTGGCGTGGTACATTGGACGTTTACCTAGGGTTACTATACGTCCAGATTTTCAAAATGTCCGGATTTACACCAGTGAATGCTGCGAGAGAGAAATTTGATTGTAATAGAGAAGAAAATCTGACGTATTCGGAAACGCTGACGCCATTCTTCCACTGAAAGTAAATTCATTGATTACACCCATGGTTGATGAAAAAGTGAATGAGCCTCCTTCTCTAGGCCCCAGTTCAATCTGAAAATTAGAAGATTTCACAGTTTTGTTTTAGTCCCGTTTTTCATTAATACAAATTTGAATTACCAAATGCTATTAAAAATTACCTTTTCTTTGCAATCTGAAGTCTTACATTTTTTTCATCTCCTGAAACTGTGTATTAATATTATGGAAAGGTTCGTTGGTAGGCACCTTTTAGAGTTTTGCACTAAACTTTGACTCCCTAAGACCCTTCAACCCCCTTGTCAGGATTTCAACTAAAAAAATTAGGGTAACCCTACTTTTACCCTGCGAGAGTGAAATGTAAAGTGGCCCACTTTTTTCCAATGAAAAGAAGGACACAAATAAATATAAGAAAAAAATTTCGTAAATGAAAGAAACATTTTGTTTATTGCAACAATAATGCAGAATACACTATACCTAAATGCATAATAAAAACATTTGTATCGTTTTAAATTCTAATTATGCATACATGCATATTTATTATTCTAATTAGAACTTTTCCATGGAATGTATATTTTTTGTCAATGTATCCTCTTCTAACAATATATTGGAAATATCTGAACAAGAAATATCCTCCATATTGAATTTTACGGCAAGAGCTGCAACTAAAGTATCGCCTTTCAGTATCGATTTCACACACGTCCAAAAATCGTTAGCGAGTAAACATACCCTTTCAACTGCTGCATTAATTCAAGGGTATAGTACAGCAAAAATTGAATAAGAATAAATTTTCACATAAAATATGTTCATTTTTGAAATGGCTGAATATTTCCTCCATCTTTTCTAAATTCAGTCTTCTAATTTCAAATATTGAAAAGGAGGACATTTAGGAGGACACTTTTCAAGGGAGGACAGAACTTAAAAAAGGAGGACGGTTGATTACCTTAGTGAAATGACATCATCGTCGTTTAGGACTCAAATAAATATTTTTACTCTCTCTAGATTGTAAATAACGGCAATAATTAGAAGTGTATATAATTTTCTATTCAACGCCAACGATAATACACATTCGAAAAAATTGTAAGTATAGTTCTTTTGATGTGGCTATATCATTATACGCAAGTAATAGGGACTTGCTGTGTATTTCTCTTTAAGATAGTCTGTATGAGTCTCAGTATGTCATTTGCTCAGAAGCCAGTAATCATGGCAAAAGCTCGATAACAAAGATTAATTGCCATAAATATATGCGTAAATGAAATTATTTTTCTCAATTTATCCATGAAGATTGCATTGTTTCAAAATTTTTATTCCGAAATAATTTGTTGTTGAATAAAATTCATCTAAAAAAATATATTCTCAATAAAATTGGGGGTAACAGATAATAACAAGTCACGATTCATATTGTGGTTTTTGATAATGAGCATCATACGAGGGGAAAAAGAAACATCATGCAAAGTGAATTAAGTTTCTCAGGAAACAATACGTTACTATTTAAATAACGTAGAAACATTAATATACCAAAAGAGACAAAATTGTTCAATGTTCATAAACTCTTCTCAGACAAGATTTGCTTTCAATTCCTTTTACTGATCTTTCCGATTAGAGTAATACATGCGGTGGCAATTAATATTCAATAAAGTCAAAAGTATTAATTAAGAATTAATAAAACCATTTACACTTTAGTTTTCCATTTTTATAATTATTTAAATAAGAGAAAATACTCATCGGAAAGCCCTATCTCATTCGATTAAATTAATGCTTTGGATTTCACAAAAGCACAAGATCAGAGAGGGGAAAACAAACCTTTAATCCCAAATGTAAAATCGTACTTGATTTCTGATTTACTCGGACAAATTCCGAACTCTCTGTCGTCGCAAACCTTCTTCTCAGAAAGAGTGAACCTTCTTCCAACTCTTACCCCAACTTCTGTCTTAACTTAGCTGTTTTTATCAGACCTGTGCATTGTTGCCATATGTCATCGGTCTGAACCCTCAATCACTACAGGATCAGAGACAGGACCGATCGAAACTCATTGTATAAATGAAATACGTCTAATCTAGTATTTTAGGTCTACACTAGAGATGTGCAAACTTTTTCAGGAACGGGCTTAAAAGAAAAGACAAACATTTTAGCGGGTCAATATGATTTATTATGAAACCAATAAGAAATCAAAAAATATAATTTAATATTTCTTTAATACTAATGCGATAAATGAAGCTGTGACTGCATTTCTAAAAGTTCCTCATAATCTGGTTCGAACAGGGATGCACTGATTATACTATCTCACTATTATTTTCAATTATTATACTGTTATTATAAAATCTATGGCGGACCGGATAGAATCTCTAAGCAGGCCATAGTTCGCCCAACACTTGTCTACGCCACTGTTTTCATGACGGGGTGGATTTTAACTCTCTAGATTTTTTTACTGTTATCATTCGTTACATTTCAGAGAAATATTAACTGCTTTACATTTTTTGTATTGTATATACAGGGTGGTCATAAATTATTGGACACATTTCAAAAATTAATAATATTATAACTACAGTTTTTTTCAAAATGACAGAGGAAATAAAAAAGTTTTTTTCAGATAGCTAAACCGCCGTTACGGTGGTCTAGGTGGTCGTAAATTATTGGACATCTCCCATTTTTGACAGCCATTATCTGCGAGATTATTAAAGATAGAAGAAAAATAAAATCATGCATTTGTAGAGAATTTTCCGCTCTTTAATTGATTAAATCAATTGTAATTCGAAAACTGAATAATTTTCGAGATATTCAAGAAAAGCTAAAAAGAAAACCAGAAAGTGTGCATAGGCTTCTGCTCATCGGTAGCTATTAAATATGGAAATCTCTCTCTGTGGCAAATTTAGAACTCCGTAATGATACTCCACCTATTTGGAAAAAAAAATATTTTTTATTTGCTCTCTCATTAAAAATACTATAGTTGTAACATTATTAATTTTTGAAATGGGTCCAATAATTTATGACCACCCTGTATATTTTAGTGAAAACTTTATTTTTAGTTTTTGACCATTTGATTGAAATGGTCCTTTGATTTTTTTCCGTTCCGCAGGTTCTGCCGGGCCTCTACTTAGGTAGCTTCCGAGACGGCAAAGACTCCGAACAACTGCGCAACAATGAGATCACCCACATCGTCTCCATCCACGACACGGCGAAAGAGGTCGTGGAGGTGAGAAATACGCTTTTCTCTGGTCATTTCTGACATACAATTCATTAATTTCTTTCCGTTTTATTCATGGGACTCTCGGATTAACCATAACGGTTTGGTTAACCCAAACGGATGAATAAAAATTATTAAGTAATTGTCCATGGTTAAAATAAATCATCAGCCAACTTTTTTTAATTGGAAACTTCTGGCACACAGTTCACCAGTTGTCCTATTTTAATTATGCAACGCTCGTTTAAGCCATAAAGGCTTGGTTAACGCAAAAAGATTATTATAAATGATCACATATTTTAATTGTTCATATACGAAAACTAGACTGGCAATCTCTGTAATGAGCACCTCCACCTGGAACCAATGCTAAGCAAAATCAATTACGTAGAAGACATAGAACCACCCTATGTTCCCGGTGCCTATAACCACTAAGACAGGAGAAAGTAACAATAATAAAAACACTAATAATACTTGAAACCTCTATTTATAACACTTGTTACAAGAGCTTAAGAGACCAGATGTTCCAGATTAGCTGGGGCAGTCTTCGTGTTTAATTCTTTGTCCGGGTTTGAAAAATATCAAAATGAGCCGCAATGTCCCTTTTTCCTACTCACTTGTTATATATTTTAATTAAAAATCATTTTAAAGTATTAGAAAGATTAAACATTAAAAAATAGCATATAAGAAATCTTCTTTCTCAACTTTTACTATAAACAAATTACGGTCACTCTATTTTAGAGAATAATAGCAATTTAATATAGAAATTTCTTTGAATATTATTAATATCCATCATGTTTAGGCTCATACTATAGTTATTCAATGATAAAATAACCAGACGTTGCAGATTAACCGAGACATTCGCAATTTTCGGCTCTATTCTAGATTGCCCTATATTCTCGCCTCCTTTATTTAGAACGCCCGGGTTTCAGAAAATCTGATTACTTGGAGAAAGATATATTCTGTGCCTTTTTTACTTCTTTTCGACCACTTGCATCCACCCCTTTACCAACGCTCTGTTTATCAATTCACGCAAAATTTTGATTCTATCAGTAGAAAGTTATATAACTCAAATTAGAGTTAATATGGTGGTGGTTTTAATTCTTATTTGTCTAGCATATCCAGCCAAGTCCATGAGTCAAGGATTTATAATAAAGATACGTGGGACGTTCCGGAAGTAAGTTTCGTCGTGCATTTTCACAAGGAAGTTTTATTACAAACAGAAACATAGAATGACACAAAAATACAAACTTTTGGCTATTTCTCTACATATTTGCCACCAACACTGATACATTTGTCGTACCATGAAATCAATCTCTAAAAAACATCCCGATAGAAATCGGTGCCCAGCGATTGCATTATCGTCTAAGAACAAAACTCGTCGACTCAAGAGCCCTGATCTCTTGCGTCTAATGACGGATATCAGTTTGGTGAGGGTGTCACAATAACGTGCCGCATTGATGGTCCCTGAAGTGAAGAAATCAATCAAAATGACACCCTTTGCGTCCCAGAACACTGTCAGCACAACCTTCCCTACGGAGTGCGTCACTTTGAATTTTTTAGTTGCGTTTGAGCTGGGATACTTCCACGTCATTGAGGTGAACTTGGCATCTGGGGTAAAGTTGTGCACCCATGTCTCATCGCTTGTGATGATCCTGAAAGATGAGAAGAAAGTGAGAGATGAAGAAGTGCGGCAGGCTGTGAGAACTTCCTTTGCTCGCTAGGCACCAATTTCTACCAGGATGGTTTCTTCAAATTGTTTTCACGGTACGACAAATGTGTCAATGTCGGTGGCGAATATAGCCAAATGCGTGTACTTTATTATGACATTGTATGTTTGTCTTCGTAATAAAGCTTCGTTATGAAAAAATATGACGAAACTTACTTCCGGAGCATCCCTCGTATAAGAGGATAAATAAGACTCGTGATAAAGGATATCTTCTGTTGGTCAAAGATATCTTGGAACACATGGAGTAGAAATCTGACTCAGCTCTAATATAATGGAGTAAGTTGCCTTCCCGGATGGTTTTCAGGGGAAGAAACATTTAAACACAATGAAAGAAGGGAGCTTGTCGTTTTGTTTGTGTTTGTAATAAAACTTCCTTGTGGAGAAACATGACGAAACTTACTTTCGGAACGTCCCTCGTATAAGAGGATAAATAGGACTCGTGATAAAGAACATCTGTTGGTTAAAGCTACCTTGGAGCACATGAAGTAGAAATCTGACTCAGCTCCAATATAATGGAGTAGGTTGCCTTCCCGGATGGCTTTCAGGGGAGGAATCATTTAAACACAATAAAGAAGGGAGCTTATCATTTTGTTTGGATGCGTAATTACTGCCCTGTTTGACTTCCTTGGCCACAGGGTCAGCATCCATGTGGTAATCATCTCACGCCAGTCAATGTGAAGTACGTTCTTAGCCATTGATGCGCATTAGGTAGCCACAAGCATGTGCTTCATGCAACCATTTAAATAATAGTCTGTCTAGTAGTCCATTTCGCTGCCATGTGTAGCATTCTCTACGCGTGTTTTCAGTTCGTTCACATTCGCACACAAAGGATGCATTACTACACATCCCAATGAGATGAAGACCCAAGAAGTACTTTCAGAAATTTAAATACCCTCATACAGAACATGCATGCGGCTAACGAATGCGCATCAATGGCTTCGAACATGCTCCACAGTGTCTGAAGTGAAAAGTACAGTCCGGTTGTTGTCCTTGTGAGCGAGAGAAGTCACATAAATACGTACGCAAACAAACTTGAAGCTTCCTTCTGTATTGTGTTAAAAGTTTATCTTCTTATTTTTCTTTACAAAGAAGTTATAACGATTAGTAATCGGTCTAATTGTTTTGAAAAACCCTTTATTTATGACACAATAAGTTTTTCCTGCACAAATGTTTTCTATTGTGTGCGTGTGTGTCTCTTCTCAGGACAAGAAATACCTGTGCATTCGAGTGCCTGATTCTCCCGAGGAGAACCTCTCCAAGTACTTTTCCAAGTGCAACGACTTCATCCACGACGCCAGGATGAGCGGAGGAAATGTTCTGGTACACTGGTGAGTCTCGCTGTCAGTCTGAATTACACGCACTCCAAAATAATCTTAATTGCATGGCACTTTTTCTTCAATGGAATCTTAAACTGTCTTTCGCAAAACCATAGTTTTGTGTTTTTTAAATTATTAAATGAGGTTGATAATTAACCGAAGAAATGCTTGCATAGACAAAGGTCATAGCGTATCTCTATGAAATACCGTATATCACATGAAAAATTCTTTTTTTTTCTACACGCCTTTATTTAGCTTAACTTCTTTCGTGTTTCAAAAGATGAAATTTAGTAATCAGTTTTTCAAATTCTGAAATTTCTCACGTGTGTTCCCGATGACAGTGTTTTAATGTTTTCATCATGTCTGTGATTCTTAGTTCAACTTTGTTGCCGTATGAGAGACGCCATTTCAGAAAATATGATTACGATATTTCATGATATTTATAATAAGGAAATATAAAATATACTTAAGAGATATTAAAATGTGGAAAATAATAAATGTAATATACTTTTATTAGTGTAGGGGAGAGGGGGTTTAAAACCGGGTACCTTTATTTTGGTGTTATTAATTCTCCTTTCTAGTGTGCAAATTCTGAATTATACTCTACTAGTGAAGAAAAAATAATGGTTACAGTTGCCATGTTGGTGTGGTTGAATTCGCTTCATCTGTGAAGCTTTATTTGTTTTATAACGTCAACTTTCCAAAGTTCGTTTCTTTTTAAACTATCCTGCTTATTAATCATTACAATTATAAAAACTATATTTAGTCCGACTTGTTATATGTTTACTACGGATTTTATCCTATCAAACAATACAGATTTAGTAAAACAATTGGTTGGTTCTAATTCGTTTTTCAGAACTTCTGCACTCGGGGTAGAACCGGGTACTTCTAGTGGGGTAAAACCGAGTACTAGGAGAAACTGCGAATACTCCACCCAAGAGGATCTCCTTAGATTTTGAGATAGTTGATAGTTTGTTAGAGCCATTCCTATTTGACCTTTGAGTCAAATGATCTGATGGAAAGTATTTCCAATTTATTCCTATTTCCAATAGTTCCTATTTATGTGATAATTTCAAATAATACAAAGAATTTTTTGTCAAAATTTTAAAAAGAATTTAAATTTATTTATTTATTTATTCCATTATTTTCTCGCTTGCAAATAAACGACTTTTATTCATTTTTTCTCATATAAAACTTAAAATGCATGTAAAATTAAAAATATTTTGTTCGAAGTCTTTTCAATCGTTTGGTTTTATTTAAAGCGTCATCATTTCGACTGAGTTCGTCTCTTAGTTAGCTTGAATTTTAAAGAAGAAAGAATTACATAGAATATATTTTTCTTCTTTTGCTTTTGGATTGGATTATTTTCCTTCTTATGCTTTTGGATACCCATTAAGTCCATTACGATTTTCCAATTTCTTGTCTTGTACAACATTTGTTAGGCTCTTACATTTCATTTTGCCGCTATTCTGTTCTATTGTAATTTCCAAACAAGCAGTGTCTCAATTCGCTAGTGACAAGAACTAGGTCCCCTGTTTCAATCAAACAGCTTTTATCCATAATTTAGATACGAATTTTGGAAAGGTACCCGGTTTTACTCCACTTTCCCCTACTAAACAACAGAATATTTTTTTCTATCCAAACTCTAGTGGTAGACACAAAAAGTAAACGCACGAGAAGCTGAAAACAATAATGCTTATAATATACAGTAACGCTTCTGTAAGTGATCATCCTTCCTAACGGCCACTTTTGTAATGCGCCGATTTTTTTTGCCCTTATAGGGGAAAGCGAGGTAAAACCGGGTAGCTAAGGTTCGAAGGCCTGTTGGAGCTAAAATATACCACATAGTGCTTGTCAAATTTTATTAAAATATTCATTGTTTATCGGAGTACAATATATCTTTCCAGAAAAGTCATAGTTTCATTACTTTTTCTATCAATGATTTTTTTTTATTAAAAAAAGTCCCATTCGGCCAATAGTGGGGTAAAACCGGGTACACATGTTAACGTTATGGAA